>JAUUEB010500496.1:0-10222 GCA_032362205.1 Clione limacina
TAGGTAAGTCGGAAGTGATTAATGCAAAATCACAGAGGTTTAAGATTTTTTTTCGTTAAAGATTGTCTGGGCTTCAGAACTGATAAAAAAAATGAGATGTAGTAATTGGATAGGGATATAATATGAAAAAAGAATATGTTGTTTGATGTATTGATGATTCACGGCGAGAGAGGATGTATAAATGCGTTAATAGTTACAGAGATGATGAAGGGTCAGGTGTTATACAGGCGAGTTACTGGTTGGGGGGGGGGAGGTTCAGGAGGTGACAAATTGATGATGTTGAATAAAGAGAAAACAGAATAAATATATGAATGCATCAATTAATTATCTAATTAAATAAATATTGAACACCTCTCTGGACATGTTTACATCTAGGGTCCGATCAGTTATAAGAAGTATTTGATACCAAGTAAAGGGAGTAGTTACTCCCGTTACTCAGCCCACTTCTCTACTCAAGGCTACTTTCTCAGTATTTACTCAGGAAAGCCACTACTCTACTCAAAAAGTAACAGGAGTACTGAGTATTTGGAAAATTCAGACACAAGTTGGAAAGAGAGAAAAAACAAACTTTTCATTACAAAATGTTCAATCAAAATTGGTTTTCATTTTTTAAATTTTAAAGACGGTGCATGTTTCTTATTAAAGGGAGGTCACTCATTAATTGTTATCATATTTGGCAATCAACGGTAAACTTGAGTAAGATATAATCTACTTGAGCAGCACACCTTGTACTCGGTACTCTACTCGAGTAGGGACATTTGTTACTACTCTACTCCTCTTAAGCACAAATTTTCATCCCACTACTCTACTCTACTCTACTCAAGAAGTGACTTTGTCGGTACTCTTTCTATCACTGGGTCGAATTAAGACCTTCAAAACTGTGCCACAATTCTTTCAAAAACGATGTTCAAATTCGTGCCTCGACATCAAGAGAAGAAGATTATCTGTTGACTTTAGAAGCTTTTTTCCAGAATGAAATAAAACCTGGGATAAATACCAAAGACGAATGTAAAATTAAAGCACTCGCCATCATATGGTAGAGTCTTTGTGTAAAGTTCACAAGGTGATAACTTAATTGTCGTTTATCTGAGCTATAGTATCCATCAAACATCTACAGCTTATTGTATCTTTTAATGTATACAACTAATATGTTGTATTTTGTGTGTACTCTACTGATTCTGATATGAAGTTAAACTTCAAAAATGTCAATAAAGATCTCAATGTAACCAAATAATGTACTTTGCTTTTTGGTACCCTTCAATTTGCATATATGAGTATTAATTGTTACTAAAAACGTGTTTTGTATCCTCCATGCCAGGTTCTACAAGTATCTCCCCTGTGCCTTACTCAACGTCGCGTGTTGGGTCTAGAGAATTCCATCTTAATTCAGGTGAATGTCTTGTAAATTTAACAGTTATATAAGTCTACTTGATGTACACAATATTTTGATATGTAAAAACTATTTGAACATTTCTTTTTAGCTATTATGTTTATAGATATCCAACGTGTGTCTCATTTCAATGCAATTGTTGATCATGATGTAGTTTAAAACACTTATTTTCTTACTTCCACATTTAACCCAGCCTTGCCACAATTAACTAAGTTCAATGATAATCAAAGTTAAGGTTTTACTTGTACAGATAAAAAGATATAGTCATATGACGGTTGTGTGATAACACGCTTGTACCCACTGACATCTGGGATTTGTGAGTTCAGCAACCGAGCAATGCGAGATTTATATAGTTGGAACGAATGCCTTTCCAAAACATTCTATGTGGCAAATATAACCTCCACACAGATTAAACACTGTCTGTGCACCACCTGGGAACCGAACCCGTGTCGTTCGCGTGATTGCCAGACGTGCTTAATACTCTAACACTCTGATTTCTTAGATATTCTGAAAATAACAATATTACTATATATACAAAAGACTAGTCGGACGTGCTTACAAACTTCTCTTCTTCTTTAATGTTTCATAGCATCACCATTGTATCGCTGAAACTAAACTTTGTAGTGGAACCAGCTCCTTCAAATTAAGGTATATAGATAATAGTTCCCCGAAACACCATTGAGCTGGCTATCTACTGAAGATTAAGGCATCTGTCTAACTCTAATCTTTCCAGGGAAGACCGTTCTCTCCCAGTTCTTTTGTATTTAGTAAAGTATTGCGCCATTTTACATTACAGATCTGGTTTTGTTTGAATTACATCATGTTACAAAATGATATAATTTGTTTAATATTTGTTCTCTGTCAATAATCAAGTATCCTATCTCCAGCCTCTCAGCCAGACAGTTTTACTACAAAGATGAGACGTAAGATGAAAAGTACCGTGAACAAAATGTCATCGATATCATTGATGGAAAGGAGAGACAATCCTGGTTTGGAAACTTTTACTCATCTAAAAATAATTGTTGTGTTTTTTAGGGTTTTGAGGCCTACATATAAATGAAGTTACATTTAAACCTCCAATATGCAGCTATATATGTGAACGTCATAACCACTCAGCCATTTGAGATGTAAAACCAGAATAACCCATATGAAATTATGGGTTTGAAAAGAAGGAGAATCTCTTGTTTATGTTTTTAACTAGTACTCATATTTTAAAACTTCTCCAACGTACGTGTACACTTTCATTTAAACGGTTCCAACTAAGCGCCATGGAAGTTAAAAGTTGGGAAGACTCGTTGTTAAGCGTTCTTAAAGCCGAGCAAACAATCATAGTATGGTTATCATAGGGGGATACACTCACTTTGTTTGTTTAAAAAAATATATTGTGCCATTGTAGCTTCAATTTATTTAAAGGTATTATGACGTAACTACGTGTTATTTGTTATATTTAACTTCCGTCCATGTTTATATCACATGACATAGGTTCAGACGACAGTTCACACAGTGACGTGCATCGTCGGCTATCAGACAAAAGTGACCGAGGTGGTGCATCGTCTAGGAGTCCACATGCCATGAAAAAAGGAAATGTTTTACGTGAGTAACTGAATCTTGTTTCATACAAAATCAAGGGATTTAGTTATAGATCGATATCTTGTTAAGTTTATTGTCAATGTTTTGAGGGGGTTAGTGTTAGTATTCCCATTAATGTTATAAAAGTGTCTACCTTTTTTTAATAGTCCACAGTTAACAAAAAAGACATTTCCTTGAAAGATACAAAATATTTGATTTGCCTCCAAACGATGTCGATAATTTAGAATGTATTCACATTATGATTATATATAACATTTAGTTCCAAATAGCGACAATTATTTGAAGTACATTCCAGTTAAAAATCAGCTACCCCTTTGAAAATGAAATAACAGGTGCTGAAAACACCAACAATGTATCCAAGATCTTGACTTGAAAATAATAGACAGTTAATGTTTACCTTCCTACATGATAAAATAGAAGTTTATGACGACTGCAGTTCTTCATAAATGATGGATACTCAACATAAAGCATCATTATTGAACGCTTATTCTAGAATACTCGTTTTTTGGACTTCATAGCATGGTGTACACTTTAAACATATGAATTTAAAGCGGTGTATGGACTTCTATTGGCGACCTTGTACTTCATTTGTATACTTTGCTTTTTAGGGTTTTAACATGTAAATCTTTTCTCAGTAAGGACTTAACCGGAATAGAAACTCAAAGAAATCGTCTAGAATTCGTTAAAATCATGTGCATTTATTTGTGTTTTCTCTACTCACACTCAGAACAAAGTATAGATCTACTCGCACCACCTCAATTACCTCATAGACCCGGAAGTGATTCAAGTTTCTATCTCTCTGATGACGACGGGAGTGATGGGAGATTCAGGTGAGCTCATTAGTGAATGACGTCAGTGGTTATCTGATTGATGGGTTGGATTTCTCTTTACATTTGGCCTCCAACCGTTTATCTAGATCATTTAACAACTGGTGTTTTTATTTTGTTCGGAATATCAAACATCTGAGCCGTATGAGATTTATAGCTTTGAAGGTTAACAAGGCTTATTTGATTGTCTGTTGATCTTAATGTCAACACTACATAGGATTTAAATGACACTTGGATGTTTCTAAGTATTCATATAGTTCATATAATAACTTGTTATGTGGTAAATGTTGTTACAAGTTAAAAAATAAGTTCTGTTTGGTGTCTTCATTTTCTAATTATCAATGTTTAATTATGTAAATAATGATGACTAGTTTTACTAAGGCAATTAATGAACACATTGACGGCTTTATAATGTCACTAACCTCACCATTTGTTACTTAGTTCATCACCCAAAGTTCCAGATCGCCCAGCACCAGAAGGAGATGACATCACATCTATACTAGGACCAGGACAAATTCCACCTAAACCTTCTGCTGGTAAGTCTTCTTTATATTGCGCTTGTAATATATTCTATTTTTGTCGGTCGTAACTTCATACACATACGTTATGATGTTCTTTTTTGTTTATTATAGTTGCTCCTTATCCTTGTTTGTTTGGTTAACTTGGGGTTTTCTAATAAATCAGAAAAGACACTTAGATCTTCGTTTGAAGTCAACTTGTCGACAGCAAACCATGAGGAATGATCTTGCGTTAGCCAATGCTGCAGACTCTCATGTTTGAACTGTTTTCTACGTGTCTTCATAACAGCGCGTAGCCAGGATGTTGAAATGGGGGAAGGACAACCTTGGATATTACCAAAGCAATGGCCGCAAAGCTGCCGAAATTTTTGAGATTGGTTTAAAATGATGAAATTTAGAGCATTTTCGATCTCAAATGGGGGGTGGGTGGCTTTCCTCCATGTCCCCCTGGCTACGTGCCTGCTTCATAAGGTACTGTATATTATTTTGACTGCTAGAGCAACATTTGAAAGCGAACAGGTTCAGACAAATATACTACAAGCCCAATAAAGTAGAACAGTTCACTTTTGCTCATAGATAAGACTTCAGTTCTTTGTAACCAGATAAGGACACATACTCTCAGGTTGTTACCACTAAAATATTGTGTATGTATTCAATGTTTTGTATATCTTTATTAACCAGTGAACTTGCTATGAGCAAAACGCCTTCACATAATGTTTTGCCTCTTTAGTAGTCTGAGTGCTTAACTTGTCATAATGGCGAAATGATAGAATTGTTGAGCTCTTCTAGAAACACTTGTAACGCGTACTGGTGACGTATCACCTTTGCTAGTGATGTATCGCTTAAAGTGTTGACGTATCTCTTAAACTAATTACATATCGCTTGTACTGATGACGTAACGTATATACTGCTAATATAATGCTTATACTTTCTCTTAACATAGTTATTTTAAATCGAGTTAGAGTTAACGTGCGAAACAAACACACAAACAAACAAACAAACCCAGACAACCCCCACACACACAAACAAACACACACACACACACACACACACACATTATCAAACAAACAAACAAACACACACAAAGACAAAACACACACAAACAAACACATAAGAAACACACAAACAAACACATTAAAACACACAAACACAAACGAATTTCCCATCAAACCAACTAACAAAATAAACAAACAGATAAACACAATGACAAAGAAAAATGTAGAAGATAAATGAGGAACGATGATTTGTATGATTCCGTGATAATTTCCTCTCCTTCCATAGAGACAACAGTGTGTGGTGATATCAAGTTAGCTTTTATGGTGTCCAAGGGTCAACTTGAGGTGGACATTATCTGTGCTGTGGGTCTACATCAATCTGGTCAGACATATCCTCCTGGTCAGTAGTCTTCATAATAAGATTGAAAATCTGTGCGTTTATTTATTTGTGTGTATGTGTCTGCAATGTGATTACAGCCATAGTTTTAACTCAATCAATCTGAAACTTTAGCAAAATGTTTGTGGATATTACCATATTTGTGGTCACGCTTTTGGTGAAAATTGGTTGTCTGTACGAAAAGTTATTAGCTTTTTAGTTTTACTATGTTTTATCAGTAAAATACGTGCCATGAATCTACAATCATTATGAACAAACATGAACCGATGACGTACTCAAGTCGCGCTAATGAACACAGTGTTATGATTTTGAGTCCATAGTCAATGTACTCAGCAGCTGATAAAAGAGTAAATAATAAATATTGTTTCAAAACTATGATTTTTAAAAGTGAGGTTGGGGCATATTGGCGCATAGAGGAAAGGGAGGGGTCTACATGGTGGTTAAAAAGTTCGCCAAATTTGTATTATATTTCTGTTAGTATTCTTCCCGGGCAAGACCGGGTACTAAACCACTTGTTTATTCAATTTTTCTTAAATATCAGCTACACTGTAACACATAACGTCATAGTATTTAACTTTGCATTGGTATTAACATAAACCTATTAAATTTGAAAAGTTGCATTATGTATTTCTTTTCTTTTCTTTTTCTGTATAAGCCTCTCACAATTTATTCTATTTCATACTTTATGTTCCTCTGTGGGTAATGCAAAAGCCTTAAAATTACATATATTATACCAGCGGTAAAATTATATATATTATAACAGCGGTAAAATTATATATATTATATTAGCGGTAAAATTATATATATTATAACAGCGGTAAAATTATATATATTGTTACAGCGGTAAAATTATATATACTATAACAGCGGTAAAAGTATATATATTATAACAGCGGTAAAATCATATAATATATTATAACAGCGATGCTGGTACGTTCACAGGTCGTTAGAAAATGGTAATAAGACGTTTTGTCCCTGTGTTATTATACTGTGAATACATTCAATGTTTAATTTGTGTTTTGTAAGTTCTGGTCAACATTAAAATACATACTTTTTTTCAGACACCTATGTAAAAACGTATCTAGTCGAAGGTAAGAAAGTGATCCAGAGAAAAAAGACGCTGGTGGTGAAAGGTTCCTATGACCCTCTGTACCGCAAGAAAGTCAAGTATTCTGCTTGTAATGTCCATGGAAGAATTATGAAGGTCAGTATTATATTTATTGCTCGTCCACTGCAAGAAAAATACCTGACAACCAACAAGACACTCTGCATTGCCTTTGTAGACCTTAAAAATACCTTTGATAGGGTTGAATGTGAAGTGTTTTGGCTGGCTCCGTGCAAAATAGGTGTGGAATAGTTATTGGTGCGGCTAGTGAAAGCGTGTATGCTTATGTACGTAGCCGTGCCAGGTTATGTATTGGTTACAGTGATGATTTCCCAGTGAAAGTGAGTGTACATCAGGGCTAAGTGCTAAGACCATTACTGCTCATAATGAAAGTCCTATCAAGGAATGGTTGTACATGCTGGTCTGGGAAGATATGTACGCTAACGACTTGGCCGTCATTGCCGAGTCACTGAAGGAGCTGGCAGAAAGAGTTGAGGCATAGAAGGGCCTTCGTTTTAACATGGGAAAAACAAAGGTTCTTGTGTCTGGCGCTAACTTTGATCTGCTGCAGGACTCTGATAAGTCCACGTGCGCTGTATGCCGCTCCAGTATGGGCAGTAACTCTATAGTTTGCAAGCATTGCTCACACTGGGTTCACAAAACGTTCGGTTGCATCAAAGTTCGTCGTGTCCATGACCCTTAGTTCAAGTGTACCCGACGTACACCTTAGCTAAATCAATACATGGGTGGCCATGGACAGAGTTGAAAGGTCAGTGAGTGCAAACTGTAGTTGTAATGACAAACAAGGGCCAAGGTAGACCCTAAGAAAACCTGGGATTGGTGCGTGCGGAATGATGTGTGGCGATGAAACTGACTTACAATTAGAGAGTATAAGTCGTAAAAAATGTAGAGCATTTGAGATACACGAGTCTACTGAAGATTTTTATTGGGGGGGGGGGGGGATACAAAATAAAAATAAATGTGGACGTATGTTATTATTTAACAAATGAATCAAGTTTTAAGCTCGGAAAAATAAGTTTATAGTTTCTCTATGTGTTAACAAAATGAATATCCATTTGTCTTAACTTTGGTACCCTTGTCTATAAGTCATGGCCACAGTGAGGTAGGTGAGCCAGTCATGGCCACAGTGAGCTAGGAGAGCCAGTCATGGCCGCAGTGAGCTAGATGAGCCAGTCATGGCCACAGTGACCCAGGTGAAACAGCTTTAAAATGCAGAACAGGTTAGATGGACATGGTAACGAAACATGTTAGTAATTGAAATGCCTAAAAATACTGCTTTGTACTTATAACTTGAACATTTTAGTCCAAAGAATTTATCACAGTTTCTATTAAAAAAGTTATAAGTTTTATGTTTATATTGCAGTGGTCTTGAAATTTGCTTTTTGTGTACATATTTCTAACAGATTGACATTTGGGAGAAAGCGGGAAGTTTTGAGAAGAAGCTGTGCAGGGGTGAGGTATTGGTCAAGCTGGACTTCCTGGACCTGTCCAAACACACAGCGGCTTGGTATAAACTCTTCCCAATGAACTGTACAGACTACGGGTCTGATGAGTACCTCAACTCTTGGTGACCATGACCTTCTATCGCTTTAACATTGTCGTAATTGTGTCATGTCCTTCAACAGCCAGACATGATATTAGATGCAACTTCTGTTGGCTTTGAATACATCTGTGATTAACCTTAACTTCAAACAACAGCTGTGGTATGAACGAATCGGCTGTGGTATGAACGAATTGTCTGCCGGCTGTGGTATGAACGAATCGCAGACAATTCATGACCCGCGGAAAATACCTCACCGCACGATTTACCACCCGACAATTCACCGCCGGACAATTCACCACCTGGAGACGTCATCACCCTAGCTAAGAATTTTATTAGGGTGGATAAATCACCACTCGTAAATTGTGGAATTTCCTTCTATTTGTTTTGCTATTCACTTTTTTTCCTTAATTTCATTTTAAACTATTTTCCTTTAAGATTATTTTTTCTTGGATTTTCTATCAATATTTGTTTTTTTTTCTAATCCGATTGTCACCGGCATGTTGTCTCGATGTGAAGGAACATTGGTGTAATTCCACAGTTAACGGGTGGTGATTTGTTCGCCCTAATGAAATAATTGTTTTGTTGTACGGGCGTTGAATTGTTCGCCCTAAAAATTAGTGGTTGGTGAATTGTCCGGTTGTGAATTATCCGCGGTTGGTGAATTGTCTGGGTGGTGAATTGTCCGTATGGACATGTACAATATAACTACGTATGAATGTGGCATTATATTATACCGGTCCAGACGATGCCTTGTGGTTAACATAATATCTTTTTGATACAAATAAATATATTTATATTGGTTGTATCAGTATCTGTACCAAGCTGATTACTCGTATTGTACACCTGACTTCATTTTAATGCCTAAATATATGTTTTCTCTCTGTCTGTAAATTGTATTCTCCTTGTTGCTTAAAGTCTAGCTTATCTAATTTTTGAATAAATGTTGGTATTTATAGAAACTATATATCATACTATATGACCTCAACTACAACTTTGCCTTGAATGTTTGTTGACGTTTTTGCTATGTTCATCAGTGACTAAAATGTTTGAGCAAAAGTGAACGAACGTTTTTGCAATTTTTCTACCAAAGATATATTAATGTCATTTTAACACGAAGTGTGTAATGTAATCATTGAATAATAACCATGTATAACAATCTTTACCATATCTTGAAAACTTTATTCTGCAACTCACAAAATGGCTTCCCTTCAAGTCGAGTTTTGCATTTTTATTTTGGTTATAAAAAACAAACAACTTTTTTAACGTGTATATATGAATAATTTTTGGATCATGTTAAGTGTTTTGATATATGACCGGAAACACAAAAAGGCCCTAATTTCGAAGTCGTCAAGGAAAAATACAAAAAAACATCGTACTTTTTGTGCAGGAACTACTATTGACAATACTAAAAAACAGTAGATTAGAAGCAATTAACTCACAGTTTGTATCTAATTAAATCATTGTCTAAAACTTGACAAACATCATTTTCCACTTTCTTGACCCAAGTTACTTTTACCCACCTTCTCTTATTTCTGGGTTTAGTTTAAGAGACTGTTCGACATTTTGGAATGTGTTTCTAAATATTTATGATTATTATCGTTTCTCTGATGGTTATAACTGCTGCTGTATTGTCTCTAGCATGAGGATTGTGTTATAACTGCTGATGTATTGTCTCTAGTATGAGGATTGTGTTATAACTGCTGCTGTATTGTCTCTAGCATGAGGATTGTGTTATAACTGCTGCTGTATTGTCTCTAGTATGAGGATTGTGTTATAACTGCTGCTGTATTGTCTCTAGTATGAGGATTGTGTTATAACTGCTGCTGTATTGTCTCT
>JAUUEB010500507.1:0-10347 GCA_032362205.1 Clione limacina
CGTGAATTCAGCGCACAACATTTTTACAAAATTCAACATTTTTACAACGGAATCGAACACTGATATCAAAGAGGAAGAAAGAGTTTTTTTCTTGCAAGCGCAGCACGATGAATCATACAGAAAACAACAAATCTGATGGGGGGGGGGGCTTTTCCTTCACTCTTGTCTTGGTTGCGTTCATTAATCTTGATTCAAAAGCAAAAAAGCTTGAATTTTAAGTCATATCGCCATATAACAAAATTGCCGCTTTCGATGTTTTTACTTGTAACACGAGATATGAATGACTGTTACGTTCATTTGACATCAAGTTTGTGAAAATTCGTTCATTAACAACGTTGCTTTACCATGCCAAAAGCCAGACATGCAAGCTAAACTTTCAAGCCTGACTAAGGATGGAAAAACAGTGTTTTGTCTGGACGAATTTTCAAAAACTGTATGTCAAATGAAAGTAACGGTTTTTCAAATGAAAAAACGATTGAAAATAATACGACATCCGACGTAGGTTTGCTGTAATCTTATATAAAGGAATTCTTTGCTATTTCTAATGGCTAATGAGTTATTTATAGCGAAAACTGGACAGCGCAGCCTATTAATAACATCTTATTCATTTTTGGAGTAAGATAGTTGAAACAGTATTTCAGATTAGTGTACACTGTAGACTAGAAAAGTTGAGCATTGCAAAAAAAGAGTATGAAAATGATAAAATTAGGATGGCTTCGCGACCCCCTGAAAAAACTCTCGCGACCCCCGGGGGTTCGCGAGCCCCAGTTTAAGAACCACTGCTGTAGAGGGTACAACCATGCACAGCGGACAAAAGTAACAAAGAACATATAGCAAACAACCAAAGGGCCAAAATAGTTTTTTTTAAGTTGAGAAAGTACTTCTTCGAAGGTCCCTAGAAGAGTATGTGTGCAATGTTTCAGGGCCTTACACCAAATCATGCGTCAACTGCGTAAATAGCATACATGAAAATCATTAAAAGGACATAACTCTGTCAAAATAGTTTTTTTTCGTTAAGAATACATAACAGCGTTTATTGACCTGTGCAAGGTTTCAGACTTCTATCTTTGACGATGGGATCACAATGTGTTTGCAAAAAGTTAACAAAGACATATAGCAAAATACTCAAAGGGGCCAAAACTCTTGTTTTTAAATTGATTATTCAAACAAATGTGAAAGCTAATTTTAGATAGTCACTAGATGAGCCTCTAAGCAAGACTTCAGATTCTTAACTCTCAAGATGTGACCACAGCGTATTTTTTCCAAACTAACAAAGAAAATAAAGCAAAAAACCCAAAAAGTTCCATAACTGCGTGAATTTTCACAAATAATTCTGAATTTAAATAGCAGACATTTAAAACCTATTCTTAACCATACTTTAAAAAAAGCGATCCGAGTTATCGAGTAAACAGACAGACACACACACACATAATTTTGTTCTTGATTTATTCATATTTCTTTTCAAGCGTAGAAAAAAAGTAATTCTCCCAGCGTATTGGCCAAAATCTTTGCATAAATTGAAATGGAAATAATTATATTTAAGTATGATGCGCAAAACTAAGACATTTCCATTTTAAATGTTCGTTTTCTTGGTTAATTTTCAAACAAATTCTATTAACAAAAAGTTGATAAAAACTTACCTATATGCATGGGTGAAATGAGAAGACCCTTGATGTGGTGATGTGTTTTTGGTGACAGTGTTATGACCGTTACTAGTGTTGTTTGTTTGTGGAACTTCCACTTCTTCAGTGGAAATTATTGTCCTTGAGTTGACTTCACTGTATTTTACTGGACCTGAAATTTAAAATACAAAATATTTGATAAAATCAAATACAGAGTAATTGTCAACAAATGATGTAGGTATATTCGTTGATATTTACTCTTATGTCCATCATATACTGAACTCTTAATACAAGTTTAAAAAAAATAACGATAACGTTTTCTTTTTCACAATTTTGGGTAAACTTAACAGTTGAGCAACCCAACAAATATGAATAAAATGTCACATACATAACAACGCAATTTCTGAAACACCTCCCTCGCTATCACTATAAAGGACCTGTTTGGAGAAGATAGCGTTTTCTTTAATCCATTGTGTTGGTCGAATAAAAGAACTTTTGTATTCCACATTTCTAAAGATAGATAGTTTGAATAAAACTTGAGCGGCCTTTATAAAAGACGGCTGTTCGGTCTATCTTTATTTAACGGAACAGACGAGATGGAGGTGGTGTGTTGTATGTAATCAGTTTGTCAATGTTTGAACGACATATGAGAAAGGAAATGACTTGACATCATGTGTTGACACAGGTTTTTACTGTGTTTGGATCTTGGGATCACGGAACTTTAGATAAAGTCTTTTCATCTCTTCGTCTTTTTGAAAATGCTGATGACATATATAAACATAATAAGAGCACTACAAGGTTGTGAAGAGAAGGGTAAAAATTCGTCGATTGCATGTTCTTCTATAAAAAAAACACTTTGAAATGTTACCTTTCGTTTATAATTTCATTTTCTTTATAATAAAATATGTGTCTTTTTAGATAATAATTACAAGTCTCTTTTCAAAATATCTTTTTCCATTCTTTTCACATAAACCAAAATGTGTATTGCATTTTAATAGTTATCACACCTGGATATTATCAATGTGTATGCATAGACATAAGTTTAAAATACAAATGCCATTAGATTTTTTTGTGAGTTTTGCGAGAAATTTTGTAATTCGCGAAAGTAAACTCTTGTTCAATGGTAAAGGCAGAATGTGAAAATAAAATGAGACCTAAATCGGAAAAAACGCGTGCATCTACGACAGTGCATACTAACTTTCAGCAAGAAAAAAGTTGCCTTCATACTTTATTTGATCGCGGAGTGAAGACAATCGCATGTAAAGACTGGCTCGGATTTGAAAAAATGTCTCATGCAAGATGTTTTTTCTGAAATATAAAAAATCAATCGCTTGCGAAAAAACGTTAAACAGTTACTGGACACATTGTTACAGGAATTAGGGAGATCGCAAATGAAATATATTGAGATAGCTGTAAATAGAATATATTTCGACCACAACAGGGAAAACAACAATGAACATTTTGACAATTTTAATAACGATAACAATGATAAAAATTCAATTGTTCATTATTTTTTTTTTTCATATATATATTTATAATAAAATGAGAAACTCTAAAAACAGCAATACCATTATGTCAATTATACCAAAATTGTTACAATAATATGCGAAACTAAAAACACAAGTATTATTATAATCACTTGTTTAAGAATAAATTGATGACATAACATCGAGGTTGATAGGTATCAATGATTTATCTTGACATTTATCATAACCTTCACTCAATCATATGTTTATATTCTTTCTATGAGGAATTGAAAAATTAAACATTTGTCCAGATACCAAAATCGTCACATTATGACGATTACAGAGAAAACATCGGACACCAAAATACATAATTTAAAACAAAGAAATAAGTTTTCACGTTATACATGAAACGATTAAATTGGTTGAGTCAGAATAAACTAATGATTAGTTCGAGCTTCCATTAATATCATTTTATCTTGTGATGTAGCCTTTCTTGACAACATGTATATTTTAGAGTGTAAATCACGTTTTTAAATTTGAAGTACTTCCTCACCTATTTATCTATATTATTCACTGGATTCAGAATTATTAACCCGATGTATTTATATGGAAATATATATTATAAATGGCATTATTATACGGACTTACTTAGATTTGATATCACCCACTACCAATTCAACCACGGTGTATTCCAACAAAGACAATCACGGCAATTGAGAATAAAATGTATACGGGAATAAAGTGACCTTCCCAAACCGTCGGAATAGTGGTCTGTGTATTATCAGTGACATAGAATAACGTGTATAACAAGAGTCAAAATCTCTCTGTGAGATTAAAACCTTTGAATGTGACGATAATCTGGCAAGAAAATGTGATCAGTTCTGACCTTTGTTTATTTGAGATCCTTTTAACTGAGATTTAGTTACTTGGAGACAATAGTATGTAGCGGTCAGTACACTGGTCAGTCGCAGTCTGTTATCTGCATCTGACCAGGGTTTAGTATAACAGGAGGTATAACTAATTGTTCGGCTTACTCATAATATAACTGAGATTAGCATTGGTTTTAGGGTATGGAGTATGGAGTTTTATCAATGTTCAAGCGTATCGTTAAAATGGTCAGTCTTTGCTTGTATCTAAATCTGACCCGAGTATTGTATAACACTAATTGATGTGAGGCCTACTCGTTATATGACGGAGATTAGCATTGGTTTAGGGTCTGAAGTTTTAGGGATGTATTACTTCAATTTTTTTTTATTGTGTGTATTTCTGTAATACAATTATGATTTACATCTGAGAAGGATTTATAATGAATGTAAGTTGAATTATTGAAAAAGAAATTTAGACAATTTATTGGAGAAAAATTACAAAAAATCGTAATAGTGACTTAAAATATGATATCATATTAAACTGTTCTCTATGTCTTTACTTTACATATTTTTAAAAAAGTCAGACAAATATACAGAATATGAAAGATGAAGCGTATGGAGCCAACAATTCTAATTTAAATCAAGAATATTCATAGATATTTGATTGTTCCAGTCATTATTTATGAATAAATAATAAGAAATAATTATAAAATCATTAAACAATTTCCTGATTAAATGAAACAAAATATGCCAATGTGAATATGCAATTGTTAAAACGACGTTATAAATTATTAATAGTAATTATTGATATAAATGGTTAATATTTCTTACGTGTTCAATAAAAGAAATCAATATTCACAAATAGTCCAGTGTTGAAACAACGTGTGACGTCAATGAACAAAATAATGAGTATCTCACTCAACAGGTTTGAGATGCGCGCCCCTTCTATCCATGAATGAATGAACAAAACTGGCTTTACAAATCTTAGGAATCCAAGAAAAACAACAGTTAGCTTTACCCTGCTCAATCATAGCTCTCACCATTCCTAGCGAGCTTTACATTCACCCACTGGCCGTCATCAGTCGTCGCTGCGCTGCGAGTTCCCGCACAGTTCACCACGGCGATTCAGAGGCGGCGCTCAAAAATAGCCATGGACAGGTAGGGGAACGGAGAGAGAGAAAATCCGTTTACAAAGTATGGAAAATGATCACTCGATTTTTCTATTCTAAATTGCCGTTTAGCGTTGTTCGTTTGTTTGTAGGGGCGTTAGTTGAATTAGAGATGCCTAGCAGGGAAAGGAAGTGACAGTGTGACAGTGTTATGATAGAGAGGGCGTACATATATTGGGTTAGTTGATTGCTGAACAATGGTTGATTTCCTTGATTCAATACAGTTTTCAACTGACACTTAATCATGTCAACTTGTTCTTACAGTTATCCATTTATGTGAGCGCATTCATATAATATTATGATATGATAAATAGATTATGATAGCATGTATACTGTCTGTCAATGATCATATGTACAAAACGTACCATGTTTATCTTCTTCAAAAATGTAGGATAAAATATAACTTGGCATACGTCCTGCCATGTAATAATCTAAAATATTATTTTGTTTTAGCTAAATCTGGTTAACTTTTTTCGTTATGGATAAGAATGTGGGTTTGCATAATAATCGTTACTGTAATTACATTTTGATTTTGATTTTGTTGACCTAAAGATACATCATTAAACCGGTTTATTTATTCCATGCCCTCTTCGGTGACCCTTCCTATTGTTTCCCTGATTATTTTCCAATCATTATTAATACAAATTGTATAATGAATAACGGGCAGAGGCGTCGCGTTGCTTTGATTTAGGGTAAGATAAATTTGTATTGTTTATCGCTTATACAAGATACAAGATACAAGATACTTTATTCATCCAACTTCATGGAAATGTAAAATTCTGATTCATCATTTCTGGTGCAAAAAATTAAAAAAGTTTAAAGAAATAGTATAATATTATAAAGCATTGTATCATTAATATTGATAAATTACATGTCATAAAAATATCAAGCATAATATCACAGAACAAAATAAGGCAAATTATTTGGAACTAAAAGTAATTTCACAAGAAAGGATTAAAAAAGTATGCATGTTAAATATTTGAAATCACTTATCACAGATTGTGTTTAAAAAATCTAAATTATAACTATATTTCATCCAAACTATCATTCTCACTTTAACGTAACATGAAAACACATATTTAAACTTCGTGTACTTTGCTGCCTTTTAAAAATAAAGATTTGATACTATGCTGTGAGAGCCCCCACCCTTGGGAAAGTGACAGACCGCTACCAAGTAAAACTCTAAGGGACATCACGAAGGTGAGGCCCATTTCTCCGATGTCACCACACAAACGGTGATTATTTCTAGGTCGTCCCGTGAGGTGCCAAAGTGGATATTAGAAAAGCGAGAAAAACCTGGAAGGACGGGTGAGCGGTGGGGATGGAGGCTCTCACATCATGACCAAAATAAATAACAAAAACAATGCTGAGAAACAATGATATGACACAATTATATGGTACATACATATTGGCGTGGACTCCCTGCGATTGACATATGGACAAATACACTATAAGTATGTACATAATCGACATAGATTATATAGTTAGAGTCGCAGACAAAGCGAACTTTATAAAGAATAGACCGCTAGCTGGTGTCGCTACGGAGTATAAAACACCCCGGAGTTACGCCAGAGAGGAAGGGGAGGGGGAGGGTAACATCTTAAATAGTTCATTTTTAGTGTTTAATTAAAAAACCAGTGCATTATTTAAAAAAAAGGGAAGGTGTAGATAGCTAGCTGTGATCGGCATCATGCCCTGTCATATGGGTTTGCCGGGGGCCTTATTTGTATGCCTCCGGACCCCCCTCCCCATGTTACAACCCTGAGCCGGATGTCGGCCACAGCTATTAGGAAAAAGGGATGTCTTACAATATTAAGTCTACTGTGTTACGCCCTTTTCTTTTATTACAGTATGCCGGTCTTTTATTATCGTGGGATATTATTGCCATTGTTTATGATGTTTTCTACCTCTGAGTGAAAGCATTAAGACGGGAAAGAATGGAAATTAACGTGACATTTTTTACAAAGAGTCTGTGAATTTTATCTTTTACAATTTGGATAATAATTTTCCTTTTTAGAGACATATTTTGAAACTTCTGTATTTCAGAGTTTTATGAATCAATTAGTTGTTGTTTACGAGAATCAGTGGCGAAGCACCAAGATAACAGACTTTCAACATAGTCAAACTTGTTAGCTGAATTTATGCAAATCGAAGTTAACCATGTATTCACTTATTTGAAAATTGTATATTTTGCCTAAATACATAAATAGCCTAAATACCTAAAGAAAACCTGTAAATGTTTCTAAATCGTTTGGAAACATAACGTTTGTATTTTTCACTTTGTTAAAAAAAGTTCTTTTGAATACCATTAACTTCAAAAAAAAAAAAAAATAATATAAATATAATAAAAACGAATAAGATGTGTACGAGCCAATGATATCATTTGTTGTGATTGTATCTCTTGTTCGTGCCTTTATCATCGGGTAAAAAATTAACTTCAGATGTAAAATTTGGAAGAAAAAGAAAAAAGAAAGGATACGCTGTAGATGTTTCCAAAGTAAAACATGAAACATATATTAACACAATGAAGCGGCCTATTACACATTTGACTAGCAATTTGAATTCAGTAAAGTGAACACGCTCGACACATGAGCGTTATCTATGTAACTTAGACGCGTTCAACCATAAACAACGAGAATACATCGATATTTTAATTATTTTTCTGGCTAGCTCCATTACCCTGGTAGCAGGTTTTGAGGTATTTTAGCATGTTTGTAAAAGAATTATCGCTAAACTAGAAAATATAAGGATGTTTTCAAAGAATGATACACATTTTCTGAATACATCAAAGCCGTTCTTAATGAATCTGGTCCCTCTACCGCATTGCCTCATTGATACTATATTTGCTGCTTAATGTGAGTATCTTTAGCAATTATCCTAACTGAACAAACAAAGAGACGTTAGAACCAGTGCGTTCTTAGTCCTGATAACTATGGTTAGAACAGCTAATTATCAGTGATGCAATACAATTCTTCACCTTTCATTGAAAATACGATAGCTTCTGGTAGTACTTGCCAAATAGGTTTAGAGCAGCAGGGCATTTCTTTCATGTTGCAGAATTTTTGCCTTCTTACACTTAAAGATTTTGTTGTTTCATATCATTTTTCTTTGTATACTATTCTTATTGCAGGAAGTAGACTCGAAAAATCTGGTCTTCAGCATGGAGGAAGGTGAAAATGTACAAAAGAAGAAAAAGAGGAAATAGACCAACGATGAAACTATCTGCTTTGTTGAAATCTTTGAGCATTTACCTTTAGTTCTGATAATCTAAAAGTTAATACGGGAAATACGATAATTGTTTTTAAAAAACAAATTGATCGATTATGAACCTTGAAGACTGATCCTTAAGGAAGCGTTGATGCTTGCTGATACGCAAAGAAATTAACTTACAAAACAATGAAGTATTTTCTAAATAAAAAAAATAAATTATTATTATTATTAAAAAGAGGTATAATACCAGTTTATTGATCACATAAATAAGTCGCACTTGTCCTTTGGACGTATGCATTTTAAACAATTATGTAATAATTAAGAGGTCTTCTTTCATACATCTCTATTATGTTTTCTTGAAGCTATAATTGTGCAGGTTTTCCATCCCATGCCATTAGGAGTCTGTGTGGTCGATGTCTAAATTTCAGTGACCATTGCACTAACCAGTTACCAAAGCTGGCATTGGCAGTCAGTACATACGGTCACCACAATGCATGTGTCAGCTGATAACATGCGACTACTGTTCAAAGCACTACAATTTTACTTTTGGGTTTACGGTGCATTTTCTTGCATTTATTTGAAAACCGTGTGTATGTTAATTATAGTTCTTGAGATAATGATTTCACTGGTCATCATTCCAATGTTCAAATAATAGAATAACAGCATTGCTCGCCTACTATGTTTGTTTCGTACGTTTTCTATTTGATTAATTACTAAACGTTTGGTGGAATAACTGTTTTTGTGTAAGTGTATGTTTATTTCAATTATATTATTATTAAATAACTATATTGTTGCTACATTTTGTCACATTTCCACCATCTTAGGACCTTAGAAAGAACTCTATTTTGTATCTACCAGACTTATCATGGGACCACAATATACTATGGGTGTATCTTACGATTTCTTTTTTCTCTTTGTGAGCGTTATGAACAAACACATTCATTCATTCATTAAAGACTGTAACTGTACATATCTAGTTTTTGCAATATATGATTTGATTAATAAATAATTTGATTTAACCAGCAACGCTTATTCAATTATCGAGATTGTTGTATCTTGTATCTTGTATCTTGTAAATTCGAAATTAAACTCAACTCGTTGATGATCAAACTGTGAGATTAGAATAAAAAAGTATTGGGATTTCCCTGAGATGCGCACCATAAATCAGCTCTTCAATAATAAATACGTGACGTCAGTTTGCAAACAATAATGTCTGTAACAACAAACAGGGGTCTCCATTATGACTTGAATAACTCATGTCCGTGTTTTTCTCTCAAAAATTTACCATTCTATCTCCAAGAGGGGGAAACAAATTAAGAAGTCCAATAACAATAAACTAGGCGGTGAGATGATATACAATGTCAAAATATGACGTAGATATAATATACAATGTCGTTTTTCAACAACATTTATTGAGGAATCAAAGATGCAATCTACCAACAACCCTCGTTCACAGTGTTGCAGTGAAATTGAAAGTCAAAAATTGAGGTTTTATGCGTTATTTGCTGATCTAATTGAGTATAACGCCTACTATTTATTTCACTAACTTTAATTTTACACTCTCTTTTGATGAGATTCACAACTTGTTAAGTACCCTATCCAATCCATCAACGCTATTCTAAAAATACACAAATAAGATTATTGCTGATTTCAAAAACTTGATGAGTTCACAATGTACAATATATGACAGTTATTCTTTTTTTCTATTTCGTTTTAGATACATATCACGTTGAAAACGTTGAATTTTGAAAAAGTGCACATAAAAAAGGCTCTGGCAGTTTATAAAATACCTTCACTTTAAATAAGTCTCCAAGAAGATACTTTTTTTCCTTAGTTACTACTGCAATGCCCCCCCCCCTCCAACTTACACAAAAAGACCCACACAGTCAAGCATACCGTTTATAAAGTTTTCATTCCCTAAGCGTTCATCTCAATTATCTGTGATACATTTCTCATTATTTTGCTTCCTATTTGCTAACTTACTAAATATAATTTCAACTGTATTATTTCGTTA
>JAUUEB010500529.1:0-10347 GCA_032362205.1 Clione limacina
TCACCCATTATGATTACAATAGTATATACCAGCCGTGACATCCTGAATTAGGACAAGGCCTGGTAGATGGAGAGAGTTGAATTCAGATTTGTTGTTGATCAACTGCTGGGGTTGGTTCTATTAATTAGAACCGACTCAGCAATCTGGCGCGACATGGCGTCTCTATACATACCTGTCACCCTGGCATTCCTGGCGGTTTCTCCTATATATATAATGTTGTCGCATGACTTGCATGCTATACTATAAGTTACTCTTACTATACTATAAGTTACGCATGGGCCCCTGAGCATGCTCTGAAAGTTCAGTTATAGCTTTAACAAAAGCTGATATTTCTTCACCTGCTGCACGCCCAGCAATGGCTTCATGCAATGAATGGCCATTGTTTGCTTGAGATAAGACTTATAACTTTGGTCATTCAGCGGAGCAGATGTCTAATGGAAAGTGAATAGACGACTTGTAAAAGCACATGCTGATACATACATTTCACTCCCAGGCTCTATGGCATTTGTGTTGTCAATTTCATAGTGTTCTCTGAAGGCGACAGCTATTTTTTGTGTCTGATTCGTGCGATAGGCCTTGTATCTCAGTTTGATGTTAGTAAATATTTCTTTAGAAAAAGAATGCATGAACTTGATTGTGATACCTGGCGAAACGTAACGCCGATTTCTAGATAATGACTGATTGTCGGATGTAAGGATTCAATGTATTCATCAATTGTTGATTTTATTTGTTTACCCATCGCGTGTTTTGGAGAGCAAACAAAGTAATGTCATCATCCGATGCACCTTATTTATCGAGTGCTGTCAAAACATTGAATGATTGATACCTAAGAGTTCTGAGGACAAATGTTGAACATACTAATTGTTTAAAACCTGTATCATCAATAAGTATGCTTTACTCGCCTATCTTTAGTTCTGTTGTGTAGTAATTAGTTTCATGGTTCATCACGGCTCCAAATTTCAGTTCAAATAGCTTTCCCCCTCTTCACAAATTGTGGGTATACTTATATTCTTTCATATGCATGTCGTTGATAGTGGGTGTTTATTTTTCCGTCTATCATTTTTGTTTTGCTGAAAATGCAAAGTCATCAGTGGTAGAGGAGACCCTGGTTATCATGGAAAACTATTGAGCATTCATTGGTACTGCATGTATTTCGTGAACTGTCGGAGAAGTAGCAGATGTTTCATTAATTCCGACGGAGGCAAACGGATTGTGACCGAATTGAAATATTTTTCTTGTGACATGATTTGTTTCCAAAGCAAACATTCTACTTTTGATTTGTAAATTGAACAAAAAGTAGAAATATATAGTTATGGGGAAGAAAGCAGGGAGTAATCTTTCATATCAGAATGATAAAGTGTAGAAGTTGCTAGCGGCATAATATTTGTAAGATCATTCATGAAGTAAGATTCATTCATGTTCACACACACATTTGAGTTTTAACTGTCAAAACTTGTGTATGGGTCAGAGTTGTCTTCAGCGAAAGAAAGAAGTCGCCTTGCACTTTTAACAGGGATAACTGGTGGACTCTTAGGGAAACCTGGGTTTATATAACTTGGGTTTGATGACCAGAAACATGTTCTAGTCCAGTGTATACACGAAACTCTGATTTTGTCTGTTCGTGGGTACACGGTACATGAGAAGATATCAGGGCTCTATCTTTCAGTAATATATTTCATAAACTCAGATTTATTTATGTCTAAAAACAGTTATGGTCATCGTTTTTTAAAGGTGAAAGAAAGACGCCGCCTGACAAGTTTGACTGGTGTAACATGTGGTTCTGATCAACCAGCAAACTTTTAGTCTTATGAGAGCAGGAAGCTCGGTTTCTTTGGTTGTTTTGATACAGTACAAATATATTTGGGAAAGATGAAACAACAATATTTCATTTTCACGCCTCTCTTTTTCTTAGTAGATTTAGAACAGCAACATGTCGGAATTGGTTGCAATTTATACGCTTGGTTGTTCACAATCACTCATTGAAGCATTGCAAGGGCCCGCAAACCCCAGGGGTAGTTTATAATTATGAAATGGTCCCTATCTTTATCTCGCTGAAGGGCATCAAGATTTTCCGCTACGCCACTGTATGTTCACATAATAGGCGTATTATAATGGTCTCTTGCGTAAAGAATGATATAGAAAATGAGTTATCTGCTTTGGTTTACAATTTTGTAAGCGACCACACACTGACAGAACCACATAATTGTATTTTTTCTTAAATCAGATAAGCGATCAAACTTTGACAAAATATATATTGGTTTTGTCAGAGTATGACCGCTGATCTGATTTAAAAAATAAAAATTAATTGGTTTTGTCAGAACATGGAATAGTTTTATTGGTTTTGAAATTTGATATATTCAAATTCATTCAAAAATTACAATGAGAAAATGTACAAAAAATTAAATTGGGGATTAATGAGTACTATTGAAATATAAAAAGAAATATTTCCCGCCAAAACCCTTATATTGGTTTTGTCAGCACGACAGGACCCCACTTAGCTTTCATCATAGTTAGGGGAAAGTTTTCCTTCTTCTTTTCTTTCTTTTTTCGCCTTTTATCATCAGAGGGGGTATCGGTTTGTCTAGCACTGGTCGCTTTGTAATAACCAGAAATGTTAAATTTCAGAAATTTAACAACATCTGACAAATTCAAAGGAAACGAACTCAACGCAAAACATCATGACAACATACACGATAGAATAACAAATATATAAAATGGATACACTGAACTTTTCAGCAAAAATGATCAAGAAAAATTGCAGTCCCAGTCAGTACATCATATCTTATTTCCCCCCAAATTATCACGTTGAGCTAATTGTCAGTACCACACAAGTGGAATGTGGCTTCGTCTTTATTTAGATTTAGAACAGCAACATGTCGGAATTGGTTGCAATTTATTCACTTGGTTGTTGACAATCACTCATTGAAGCATTGCAAGGGCCAGCAAACCCCAGGGGTAGTTTATAATTATGAAATGGTCCCTATCTTTATCTCGCTGAAGGGCATCACGATTTTCCGCTACGCCACTGCATGTACACACAATAGGCGTATTATAATGATCTCTTGCGTAAAGAATGATATAGAAAATGTGTTATCTGCCTTGGTTTACAATTTTGTAAGCGACCACACACTGACAGCACCAAATAATTGTATTTTTTCTTAAATCAGATCAGCGATCAAACTTTGACAAAATATATATATGGGTCAACGGATTTCAAATATTATTCACAAAATATGAGCGATGGAGGAAAAAAAGAAGAAAATTACACATGTGATTGCCCATTCAAATGAATTCTACGTCCCAATACCCTAGAATATGCCATGCAATGTCAATTAACGTCTCCTGTTTTGTGTACGTGCCCATTAATTGGGCTCTGTGTGCTCTCTTCAAATATGATCTGCTTATCTTTTGTGTGCGATTACACATTAATCATCCTTTCTCATGCTCGCTGAAACAAATAACCCATCATTTCTTTGATCTTAAATCACCAACTAGTGTTTGCTTATTCATTTGAATAAACTAGTTTAACAAAACAAGAAGTCCCTTAATAAATGCAAGACGTAGGTAGCTTTTTGCATTTATATTCAACCCCCCCCCTCTTCAAATTTGATTTCTCCGACTACAAGTTTTTCCATTCAGCTATATATTGCTTTCTGATAGTGTGCTGACGGATACCTGTCATATTTACAAATTTACAGCATTTTAACCGTTGTAAGATATTGATAAAAACAACACAAAACAGTTTGTTTTTACTGTACTCATTCATTATGACCCCTAAAATAACATGAAAAACGTGAACATGAATCTAGAAAAGAATTAAGAAAAATGATGATGTCTGTTATTACAGAGTACAAGAAACCAGAATTGGAACAACAATGAGGCGTTGTACTTACTGTTTGCTTTGTTAATAGGTATTAGCTCTGGCGAAGTCAACTTTGTTCTCGACTGTTATTTCACGCTTGTGTATTTGTTAAACAAATAAAGTGTTGTTCGAGTCAAAACGCATTTTCATTTTGTTTGTTTTGTTTGCCCGCTATTAGTTCGAACGTAATCAACTTTGGTTAGTACACTGATTTTGCTTTAGCTGCTGATTTGGACTTTCACGTTCATTTGTAAAACTCTTGTGCTTCCTGTTGCATTAATATTTAAAATTGCCAGAGTCACAGTTGGTAGGAGTATCATTTTTAATTTGGACTTGAGAGCGTATGTAATCCCGACTACTTTTTTTGGCAACGAGGTTTTAAACGTGCGCAACTTAAACGCACGACCTTCGTTTTACTACAACATTCACACAAAATCTATTTTTGACGAAGCAATGGGAGTTATCAAGGATAAAAGGAGACATAAACATATTAATTTATATTCAAACAATATTGATTTTCGTGAGCTTGAGACTTATGGACATACAAAGGGTTTATTGTCAAAATATTGTCCTATATTTATATGATAAAAATAAACCACCCAAAACACAGTCACCACTTCCATTAATAGTCTGTGACCGCCCCATTCCTATCTATGCACTGGATCAAAAGATCAGACATGCTATCTTTCGGCTTATCGATCAGGAAGTCTTGGTTTATATTTACCACCAATTTTGATGTTCATTTTTTTTGAAGTTAAAGGGTTTATAGGAGCACTTTATTTTGAATTTAAAAATTCTGAATGCAATTCAGTTTCATGTGCAGAATAACCAATATTGATTACATCAAGTTACATCCCACTTAACAGATTTTAACTACTAAATTATTCTTGAAAATTATAAATCAAATATTTAGGGTTCACTTTTTAGTAAATCCAATTATATATGTTAGAGAGTATTCTTGCCATCCTTTGAGATAAGCACTAATGTGAGTCACCTAGACAATTTAGGTCAGACTAATACAGAAGTAGAAACAGCTTCTTTGAATGAAGCGGAGGAGTCTGAAAAAATTAGCTTAACAGAAAAAAAGAAGAAGAACAACAAATAATTCAAAGACCAATTTCACCATACTATTTCCAATGCATAAATACTATTGAAAAAGGTTCCCTGTGCCAAACTCAGGCGCTTAGCGCAAATATCACCATCGTTTGAAAAGTCTGAATACGCTGCTGTGTTCTGGCAAAAGAATAATCAAAACCCAAAGTGGCGATTTTTATGACAACTTCCATGCTGATCAGACTACTTTCATTCGCATATCCCGCGTACATCTGGGACATTCTCGGAGTGCGCTTCCTGAACGGAAGTAATCAGAACACTCAGTAATATGGCGATTTAAGGTTTTTGAAATCTTTAGGAATATAGGGAAAAAAGATTAATTCATAAAATCCAAAATATTTTCATTTTCATATATTTTTTAAGTCTATAACCATCTTTGGTATGTTAAATGTTATATATTCAAACTTCAGCAAAATCCACACAGAGAAGCATTACACAAGCAATCAATCATACATACAATTCAGTGTATATTGTTATAGATTACAAACATCATGGAACCTGGTGACATCGTAACAATCTCATCTTCTTAGGTTCCATTCAACCTGCATCACAATTGGTATTGAATCCATATCATATTTCATAATTAACAGGGTTCTGAGTATCTATAAACGGTCAAGACACTTTATGATTTGGGTTAACAATGAATTTGACACTTCTATTAAAAGGCTGCCAACTAAATTAGAAATAATATTGCAATTTCATTAAGCAATCTTTTCACTGTTCATTTATTTTGATGGTCTTGTTGAGTTGCCATGTCATTCGGGATGTTTTTTTACATTGTCTATCACGCTCTATCGGATTTGATATATTTTTAAGTATTAGTGTTAAAACAAAAATCTGTTTATTATTGTGTAGCATATGTGGATTACAACAATTAACACTCACTCGGCTACTTTTTGTTCAATTTTCAACATTGATTATTTGTTACTTTGTCTATTGCTGATAGAAAATATTACTATAAATTCATCGTTAATAACAACTACTTAAATTTACGATGTTTGAATTTATTGATTATTTATCAAATATTTGTCTGGGCTTAACAACGAAAAAAAAGATTGACGACAGTTAAGAATCATCATATAAAATACCGACAATTAGAAATAGTCATATGAAATACCTCGATTAAAAAATATTTGTATTCATAATAGCAGTCATTGATAGGATGGTCATATCTTTATTTAGCTTTTGAGTAATCATGTGTAATTTCCACCAGGTTTGTTTCTCCAATTATATCTGAAACATTAATCAGTGTATTCACTCAGCTATTTTGATAATGAACAGGCATCAACAAGAAAAAACTCCCACAAGTCATTTACTCCCACAGATGCAGCACGGGGTAATTTCTTGTTTTTTTTAAAAACTGTACAGAGCTCTAGCCATTGTTGTGTGCGGAATCCAATAGTGTCCAAATAAGAGAAATTGGAAAAAGGGGAATCGTCAAAGGGAGTTAATCTCTGTTGGAAAAATCTCAAACATCTATCGAGGATCATAATCAGCCATGTCGTCGAAAAGTCCTTCCAACACTGCCGCGCGCACCTCGACATCCTCTTTGCCGCAATACGCGGACGCAGCGACGCCGCCGGCGTATACGGTGGAAGATGCTTCCTCTGTGGTGTCGAAGGGTTCGACTTCGAAAAGTATGTTGCGAAAAATGTTTCATCGGGGTTGTGAGTTTTGCCTCGTGTTTTGTTCTTCTTTCCCATGCATGGAGAGTTTACTGTATAGCTTACTGACGACTTCTCTGGTAGCAAACGATGCGGTCCCAAGCCAGAGTAACAAGAGGCAGGAGGAGGCTGAGGCCAGGGAACGCAAGAATGCTGTGCTTGCTATGTATTATGCTACGCGATGATTTGTGATGGGATTGTCGTAGTTGGTATGACCTATGACCAGGGTATATCGCGAGCAGGAAAGACAGCTACATTTCTGTGAGATGATCTTCTTTGTCAAGATCCTAATACTGTTAGTTTATTAAAAGCACAGGTCTATCTTCCACCGTTCAAAAGAGATCCTGTGGTACGTAATCAGTGCTTATGCAATCTGGTAATTACTCAATGTGCTCACCGGATTATTCCACGTCGCATCATGGAGCCAGTCCAGAAAATCTTCCGCCTGGGTGGGAATCGGTTCCAGACCGTCAATGGTCGGCATATCGAAGAAACCCTGGCCAGATCCCGCAAGATCTTCACCATTCCCCAGTGCGCCATTCACAGGCGGTTCGTAGGTCAGTACCTCGTCAAGAACCTTGGCTAGCATCTTGTTCAACTCGCTACATAGTTTGGAATTGCCATCACCCGGCAGTACAATCCACTCAAGACAGGAGGTCAAGACGGATAAGTTGCGGATGACATCAGCACGGGTGACGGTGCTGGGGAGTGAAACGCCTTCGATTGTGCATCTGCGTAGCTCCAGGGCAAGCAAGCCAGCAGCGGGGAAGCAGTAGAATAGTACAACCGTGGGAAAGTGCCGCCGAGTTTCGTACACCCTGTTATTTGGCTTGGTCGAGACAAGCGACGTGGATAACAACTTTAGCGAAATCTCCAACAATACTGGAAGCGCTTGTTGAGTTTGTCGGTGAAGCAGTCGTTGTGTTTGGAAGAGCAGGTGCAGGTATTCCAGGTACGCTGAAATCAGACGTACTGTCATGCCGGCACCAAGGCCGATCCAAGCCTCCTCTTCGCTGTAGGTTTCGTATCGAAGGTGTGTTGGAAGCGCTTCCCACCAGGCTGTACATTCTGCTGATATCGCCCTGGCTCAATTAGTTTCTTTATACGCGAATCACGTGACACTATACCTACTGGATATTCCGAATTACATCGCTGTCCTTTACTCCAGCCAGACTCTGCTCCAAGAGCCTCTCCTTGAAGACGGCAAGTTGGCATCTCACTCTGATGTAGGAAGCTGGATAGGTCCTTCTATCCATATTCCACCCCGCACTATCTAGCCTGGAGAGCTGTTCGTTGAGTAAATTGGGGTCATCCGACGCGATAGCCTCATCGCTAACGTCCAGCTGTTGTCGCCGATCGCTATATCTCCAGCCCATCATAGGTGGACGACCAAAGAAGACGGCTAATGTCTTGTCTGATCGATATACTGCAGCGTAGATTCTTCTCCGCGACTCGCGTAGGAAAAGAGGTTCTTCATTGGCTCCCTCGGTGAACTCGCCTTCGCAGTGCATACCACTCGCATAGAGTGCGGACACACTGTCCCCCATGCGTCTCCAGGTTCCATGATCTAGTAGTTGTCAGCTGTTTGCTAGGGGCATCACAAGAAATTACGAGCACATACAGTTGTCTCCATAGAAGTTGCTGATGACCATCATGTTGGTGTAGACGAGCCAGACCATGACTGTAATCTCAAGTTAGCAGGCCTGGGTTCAAATAATGTTGGGGAATTCCGATCTGTCCATTGCACTCACTATCATTAACAGCGCCATGCACCTGGCATATGTTGATACAGTCGTTAGTTGCATGTATCACATCCTCAATGAAGCGATCTTTTTCTAGTTTCCTACCATCAGGAAGAGTGAATAGCGGATCATGGGGTGAAGTAAACTGGGCGTTTGAACCGGCTACCGCAAGGATCAAACCCAAGGTTTCCCACCGCAAGTTCTTCCCGGTTATCAAGGTATGGAATGCCGACGGGAGCATTGTTGAAGGAACCTTCAGAGGCCGAGCAGTATTCTTCGTCATTGCAGCATACAACAAATGTGAATCCGGTCCTGGCGTACTGAGATGCTCTAAATCCTGTCGGAGTTGAGGCAGGATGGAAAGAATCAACGGTCCGATCAGAGCAGATGCTTTGTTGGTATCAAAGTACATTTTCACCGACTTTTCGAAGAAGTCAAAAGGATTCAAGGTGGATACAATAGACGCGCCAATACCAAACTGACAATGTCGACTTCCAATAGTTTGGCTAGACGTCGAGGGAGTGACACTTAGCCGTTCTGATGGCTGTTCATGCACAGTGTCTGGCAAGGCACCCCGGTTCTCAGTAAACACAGCTGCATAGCTTGTAGATCCTAGGTAAAAGCTCCTGGTAGGATCCGAAGGTAGCTGGTTGGCTCTACTAGCACTCTCCGGTGGTGTCGGCCATGTGTTTGTGATGGGTCCTGTGTTGACATCATTTCTTAGAGTTGGAGGACTCAACGTCAACGAACTGAGCCGTCCATGATGTTGGGCTGATCGCGCTTCGGAGTTGGCTTTTCGACGACGAGGCTCTGGCTTCTTCCGTGGCGTGCCCGCAGGCTTAGTCATTGGATTTGGGTGATAGAAACACTTGAACAATCCATTAGGCGAGAGCATACGAGAATTGCGTCTCTGGCTTACTTGATCGACGATGCCACGAGTTTGGCACTTTGAACACGTTGGTGTTGCGTGGTCACACTTGATCTTCGAGATTCGGCATGGCTCACAGGACCTTGGTGGACGATGGTCAGGACTCGGCCTTGCTTGAGACGGTTCGGAGTAATCAAGTGTACTACCTGGGCTTTCCGTTTCTTCGCAGCTGGCTTGCCATGGTGACTGTTTAAAGAGGCTTCCTCGTGGAGCAAACAGTTCATGAGAGATTCACGACGGGCGCGTCTCATGGGTGTCCAACCAGCCGATACAGTTTGCTCCGATGTCCATGACTCCGTGGCCTGTCCTTCCCAAACTCCGAATGTCATTAGCGGCTGACTCCCATTGGCTGGACTTTCTTCGGAATATCTCGGACTCGGCCTCTCGACACACCAAGTACTACACACACGACAGCAGATGTCATAGAATGTCCTCTACATGGAACCATTCTATTATACACAGTGCCATTGCAATTTGTCGACAATCATTCCACTTACTCATCACGTACACACACAGATCGAGACACTGCAGAGAGACAATAGAGATCTAATACTACAAGTGGCCGTCAAGCGCAAGCGTTCTGCCAACATCTACGGTAGAATACCACGTCTGAATGTCGCGCCAGTCGTCTCTTTCGCTGCTCGACCAGCTGTGCCATGGTAAGAACATGATCTTTGCAAGGATAGCGCGCGGCGGATAGCTTGATACGTCGCTGTACCTACTCTAGGGAACGTTGCGCTCATGTTTGGCGTTTCAGCAAGGCAGAATTGGGGGAATCTGCCTGTACATGTGCTTGCGGGGACGCCGCTTTCCGCTCCGTTTACCCCGCCCACTCACCTCCACCAACCAACCGACTTCTCCATCCATTGCCGTCGTCATGCTGAGTACATCACCGCCACCACCAAATGGCTGACGTTTCAAGCATTTATTCACCAATTGGCACTCTTCCCATGTACGCTTCAATGTACGCTTCATGGCGGGATTGCATCACGCCGCGGTAGCCGCCTCGACATATTCTTCTCTATTGGTGCTCGCCAG
>JAUUEB010500551.1:0-10345 GCA_032362205.1 Clione limacina
ATACCAAAAGTACGCTAAATTGAGGTTTAATTTACAAAGACAAAGAGCAAATCAGTCCGTGCACGAGGAAAAAGTACTCTAAACTGGAGTATACGTTATATCAAGGGGTCGTTATATCGAGGTTCTACTGTACATGCATTTCATAATTGCGTAGGGGTAACCATGTTATAATAGTTCTTCATATCACAATCAATGTCAAAGGTTTACTGTTTTTAAACTTGACCTTTAAATCTCTCTTCCATTCCTTTCTCTACTCTGCTTTCTCACTCTATCTCTCCTTTCTTGCATCAATCCATGTCTCTGAAATGGTAATAAATCTTCTAGTGTTCAATTTTTAGATTTTGTCCTACTACATATGTAATTATTGTAATACATATATTAAATACGTTGAAGATTCGTCAACATTTTATGGAATTATTAACAACACCAGTAATTTCATTACTTCCCATGCTAAATCTCATCATCTCAAATACCGTTTTTATTCCAAAGGTTGACCTCAACGTAGTGAAGACAGAGTTGAAAAGACCTATAGCTCCAATCATTGGAGTCTGTTCTCAATTTCTATTCATGCCATTGGTAAGATGGAAAAAAATAGTCTTTACAGTTTAAAATCTTAATTAAGTGGCACTACCAAACCTTTATTTTTTTTGTCTTATTTTTATGTCATGTGATGAATTTCTGTATAAATATAGTTTATTTGTTATTGTAGTGCAATTATACCTTGTCTTTTAACGGTTATATCAATCTAATGAATGCTCAATACTATTTCATAAACACAAGAAAGTCTTCTTCTTCGATCATTCACTTTAACCTTGAACAGATTCTACTGTTGTTGACTGAAATTTGCGTTAGCATACTGCTTTTAACACACACACTCTTTTTATTTAGACTGTCAGTGTCAGAGTGTGACAGTTTTTGGTAGGACACTTTTGAATTTTGCCCAGATTGTACTCTGAGCAACCACCATGGGATCTTTAAAGCATGCATCTAGCACAGGACGTCCATTTTTATTGTCCGTCTCTGATAGCACTAGGTACATGATCCTACCTACCAAGGATAGAGGACATGCAAGTACAGTCGACCACCGCACAGTGTGCCCAGAGCTGTTCAAAAATAAAAATGGTGATCTCTAGATTCTACATAAGCCAAGCTATTCTGATAGCAAATGAATTGAATTTTTTAGCCCTTTTTAAATTTTTGCAATTGGCCAACTGGTTGATTTTCTATGATTTTTTAAAAACTGTCAAAGTAATGAATTTTTGCCAGTCAATTTTAACATAGTTGCGCTTTAGCTACAATCCACTACTACACAAAACCGTCTACAGTGCCATTTTCCACAAAGTACAGAGTTTTTCTTTATATTTCTTTGTTAAAAAAACCTGCTACTACGGGAATTTTCACCTGCACCAGGTTGTTTTCTTCTTCTTCAATTAACCCGGCTACAACGCGAAATTTATATGAAAGGCTTCGATGGGATAAAAATCAAAAATGTAATCTCTGAAAACAGCTGTGACATACATTACTGTGTGTAGGTAGAGGCATGATGCATTGTCACAAAACACGGCTCATTATCGCCATCATTACCTCTCGTTTCTTGACCCGACATGACATTACATTTCGGACTACATGAATTTGCTACTAAACGATTTTTACCTGCACCAGTTTGTTTTTTCTTCTTCAATTAACCCGGCTACAACGCAAAATTTATATGAAAGGCTTCGAAGGGATAAAAATCAAAAATGTAATCTCTGAAAACAGCTGAGACATACATTACTGTGTGTAGGTACAGGCATGATGCATCGTCACAAAACACGGCTCATTATCGCCATCATTACCTCTTGTTTCTTGACCCGACATGACATTACGTTTATGACACTTTGGCCTAGTGCACTATACAGTCAGAACCTTGCTTTAGTGCTAAATTCACTACTACGCAAATTTTACCGTTACACATTGGCACTGTAGGGGGGTTGACTATGCTAAAAACAATATTGATATTTTGGAATTGTGCATGTATTTCGAATAAATTTCTAGTCCAATTCATTTTTATCTTCAGATTGCATTTACCTTTGCATATAACCTTGACCTTGATCCTGGTGTGGCCCTTGGCTTCTTTGCTTTGGGTTGTTCCCCTGGAGGTTCTGCCAGCAATGCTTACACTCACTTCCTTGGTGGTAGTGTTAGTCTCAGTGTTACAATGACTCTCATCAGTACTTTAAGTGCTCTTGGTAAGTTATGGATATTTATAACACCAAATTAAAGTTGAGTTTCCTGCATCATGAATGATGATCAGCAAGCATAATTGCTTGAGCCAGGTGATTATTTCTGAATCTAACACTAGTTTTCCAAAGCTCTTTTCCTTCTGTTTGTAATCATTAGACCAAATACAGTGCAATGTCATGTGTCAGAGATGTGTAGGGATGGCCCAAATTGACTTTAACAGGTATTTCAGGATTATAGCCCAAATGACAAATCATTACCGAAACATGCAATTGCCCCTCCTGGAAGCAAGTCTTGATTAGAGCACTGACATATTTATAGATCTAAGGGTTATAATCTGATTTCACTGGACATGAGGTATTTTAGAGAAGTGAAACCTCACAGTGACCTTGTAGAATTTTCTATCCTACAGTTTATTAAAAAATGAAATGTGCTCCGAGCAGGATTTGAACCCATATTTTATCAATTAACATGCAACTGTTACACCCACTTCACCACAGGATTGATGAGATTCAGGATTTAAAAAGTTTATAAAATAAAATATCCAATACTACAATACGGTAACATTTACACCCGAACAACACAGAAAAGTGAGTTGCGGAAAGACTGAAAACACTGTAATGTCAAGGATTGGGTCTATATTTGGTTACGTCCCTTATTGGTATAGTCTAAATTTGTGTTAGGTCCCCTTTAATCTATTAATAAGTCTGTGCCTAGATTCAAGATATGCCCCTGGAGGGCATTGCACCAAATAGAATACCATTTTACATATATTTTCTATTTTAGCCTAGTCTGTCTGTATGTTGTTTGTTTTAATACTTTAGTCTTGAACTATTTTGAACAAATAACCACTGAATATTCTTCTCTATGTCAGCTATTTAGTGTGAGACATTTTTTTATTTGAGTTGCTGATGAGATTCATTTTCAATTCATAACATTTTAAAGTGGTCACACATTTTCATTAACAAAAAGTGGCTGTTTTAAAACAGGTAAATATTTTGCAGCGATATATGCTCTTAGTGAAATAATTACGTATGTTTTGCATGTATAAATATTGTGTCAGTGATTCATGTATTCTTTGTTTTCTTATGAGTGTGTATTATTATGTCATTTGTGAGTCTGACCCATGGTACATGGACTATGATTATAAATGATGATGATTATTTGTATTTCCTCTATCTATAACCAAAATTGCCTTACATGGACAAGCTTATTAAAATTCTGATGACTACAACATGTTATAATTAAGGTCAAGTAAAGTTAGTCATTGAAACACTTGGCGGGAAAAACACAACAAATTTTCAGGACGAAATTTTTTTGTCCCAAGTGTTTCAATGACTAACTTTACTGGGCCTTACAAGGACAAATAAAGATTTTTAGAATAATAATGACAAGACTTATCATGTGCAGAAAAAAAACAATACCCTCAGTACACAATTTCAAAGATTTGTCTTGTTTTCTTTAGACAGCAGTGTCATTCTTGGATTAAAGCTTGCATACATTTTTATTTTGTGATAATCTTGCAAGAGATTTCTTTAAGTTTTCCCCACTTAACTAAATTTCATGTTAATTTTGTTCTTTTTTTTGGAAGTTCTGTTATAGTCTGTCATAGATTAAAGAACTTACAATTCTGTTGAGGCAATGATCGTCTTTCATGTGAATTCACTTATAACGAAATCGCTTTTAACGAGTTATCAGTTATTACGAACAAAGAAAAAAACTACCTTCATATATCCCTCTTCGTATCATATATCAGAAATATATTTCTTTTATCATACTACAATTTCAAGGAAAACGCTTATAACAAGCAAGATTTAAAGAAACAGTTGAGCAAAACCAAGAAAAAGGAATCAGTTTGATCACTATATCGTGAAGCATGACAGCTGTTTCCAAGTCTTTTGATGCAAAGTTGTAGACAAGGGTTTATTAGTCTGGTTTTGCCAAGCTAGGGTACTGCATGCAGAGATCAGAGAATGTAAATTGGAGGAAAAAACGGAACTGTCGAATTTCAAAAAGTTCCTCTGATTTCGAAGTTTTTATTAACTAACATTTGTTTGTTCCCCAATATTCGTTATAAGTAAATTCACATGTATATAATTGCTTACAAAAAATAAGACGACTTGTCCAATTTTTCTTTTGTATTAAACATCTTTCACTTTTGGTCCCCAGGTTTACTCCCAATGTGGTTGTTCACCCTGGGCCAGTTGGTCTACAAAGAGGGAGATGTTACCATACCCTTTCAGAATATCCTCTTTTCTTTGGTTGGTATCATTGTTCCAGTTTTAATTGGGCTGGTGCTCCAGAAAAAGTGCCCCAATGTTGCTCTGATGTGTGTAAAGGTTGTCAAGTATGTCATGATTTTCTTCATCGTCTTTGTCCTCACTGTTGGAATCTACGCAAACATCTACATCTTCTACCTGGTTGACGGTATGGTTTTGATCTCTGCTGCCATGCTGCCTTATCTCGGCTTTATGTTTGGTGGTTTAGCTGCAGTCGTTGTCGGTCAGAAAAAGCAGAATGTGATTGCCATCTGTGTGGAGACGGGTATACAGAACACGGGAATTCCCATAGTGCTTCTACAGATGTCGCTAACTGGTCCAGACAAGTGGACAGCCATTGTGTCTCCCGTGATATCTGCCTTGTTCACCCCCCTGCCTCTCATTGCAGCCATCCTCTATGTCCAGGGGAAGTCTTACTTACAGAGGAAAAGGGAGTCTGGAGGTAAAGAAATGTTACAAGTTGACGCTGAACAGGATGATGATAAGAGAAACTCTGGCAGTCATCTCATGCGTGACACAGATGATGATATGACCTGAGTCTTTGTCTGTTCATAGGAAAATACTTGTTATATGTTATTACTATATTATTAATTGTTTAACAATGTTTTAATGATCAATACTCATAGAGGAGATAAACAATGAGTTGTGTATTTAGCCCTTAATCCCTAACAAGTTGATCTCTTCTTTATTTAACTGTGGGAAAGCTAACAGTCTGTAGTAATCATGTTGTGACCGACTGTCTTGAAGTAGATGATCTCTAAGTGTGCCAAATCAACTTTATTATATCTAGATAATCCAGATGCAGATACTCTGCATGAATGACATACTACTGAATGTATTTTTTACTATGTAAAAGTTCATTAGTTTCTGGTATATAACAGGAAACCTGCAATAATAGGTAACATCAAATCCACGTTCATATTAAGAACTCATACCTGTATAACAGTATTCTGTTATAACACCATATTTTGGGTGATTCCGGGATGTCTGTTATAAGTGTTGACTACTGCATTAGAAAATCCCTGAAATTTGGATGATGAATAGCTGTTTTTGGGTTACAAAGGTGACTTGATTATTATGAATTTTAGTTTTCCATGATTGATCATGCTTTGGTATTGTTTGTCCATCACTGTATAGTAGGTTGTTCATTACAATGTTCTTTGAAATAAGGCATGGCCATTTGGACTGTTTTGTTAGGTCATGTCAATGAATCATGAATTGATCCATTTTGCTCAAGGGGTTAACAAGTTGTTCATCTGTTAACTTTATTTTCTCTCAATTAGGTTGCAAGATTTTATTCTGCAATTTTCACAAGCAATTATGTTTTGTAAGTTATCAGTAGTGGTGAAGACTGATCAAACAAATCGATCAAGTTAATGCAGCAAACGCATCGTTTGATAAGGTTTTGGTTTTTTAAGTCAGTATCAAGCGGTCAAGTACTCATTCTGCTCGTTTTATTGACCGACATGTCCCTCAGGCCGATGTCTAATTTATCATATTTAATGCCAGTTCTCTGCAAGGAGGTCACAATGTGTCCCAATTATGTGTGTTTCCGATTTGTGTCACCACATGCAATTTTCAGATTTGGCAAAAAAATATCAAATTTCTTAAAAGATTTTAAATTGAATAATGTCGACCAGTTTGTCTAATTTTGATGCGTTGATTTTCAAAATGTTATTCATTTTGTGATTAAAATTATATTGAGATTTATCATTTAGCAAATTTGCAATGTCAGTAAGTTAAAACTTCAAAAGATGCCTGCCCACCACACCAGTCCTCGCGAGGAGAGATGCGTCGCCTTGATCATTTCACAAGTTTTAAGGCCATAATGGGGAGATAACTTTTGGTCGATCATTCATTTGGTTGCTCGTCTTCTACTTATATAAAGTACTAGAAAATGTACTCTTGTGGGATTAGGAAAGTATTGTGCTGATAAAAAATATGTTTTGGATAAGCCAAAGTTGTTGTGTTTTAGTCACAGATCATGTTCAGAGACATCTTGATGACTTAGTTTTCTCGTGTGTGTTTTCTCAGCTCAATCTTGTCACAACTTAAGTGTTTTTGGTGCTATTTGTATAATAACATATCACATTTTGTCCCATCGTACTTGGTCATCTTTCCACCAATGACATGTGTTCATTCTCATACAATTCGTCTCTATGTGGCTAAACATTGATGACATAGGCAAAAGTAAACTGTTGGATATGGCTTTCTTTAGTGGGCCTGTATTGTAGTATACTTGTCTTATGTCATAGCATGATGTATATAGTGTTTAAATGACCTCTTTGAGTCGATAGCGCTGTAAAAGCTTACATTAAAAAAAACACATTGATGATCTATAGAGATTTGTCTTTGAAGAATTGAATGGAATTTGCACAGTTGGAATCAAATTGCATTGTTTTAAGTTAATCTTATCTTACAGCCTTGCACAAAGATGCATAGGCTACAGACTTTGTTATCGCAGCCTAGATCTAGTTTTCCCATACAAAATTACTGTAAATGTACTTTGTGGTTGTTTGTTAATCCATTAATATGTAATGTGTTCATGATGACATGTCTTATCTTTTTTTGGAAGTGCTTCCTTGGGCAATACAGTCAAAAGCTAAACATGGCTTTAACTCTGTTTAACCTTTTTTTTTTATAAATTTGGTCTTGAAAAGAAGCTAAAGGTAGGTTTTATCAATTAAAAGAATAATTGAATAAAATAAAGATATATTGACAAAAATATGATCCTTTGAAGGTTTGATGACGTCACAGATTTATATTTATAAAAATAATTGTTTTTCCTTCTTGAAAAGTGTTCGAAATCAACAAATAAAATGTCATAAGAAAGATTTTGGCTTGACATTTATAATATGCAAACTCATACAAATTCGGACTTGTATTAAGCGCATACAAGACCATAGGCAAAACATGTTGTATAGCCCGAGTAAGGTTGGCCATTTTTTACATGACTCAAACAACAAGTTGCAGTCTATTTTGACCAGAGCTTTTTTTGTTCAGGATGGCATTTAAGATTTCTTTTTGACAATTAAATTAAGACGTATGCATGTCTTCTAAGCAACAGTACAGATATATACGGATTATTCAGACATGGGTACGAAGTCAGCTTTGCGAAGCCGCAGTTTAGAGACCAAGGCTTCGGCTTTGTCCTGTTTTCAAGTGTGACTGTTGCCTACCTTGAATAAAATAGGTCATGGATCAGGACATTACAAACGTTGTACACCCCCTGCTTGTTGACCCCAAGCATATGGAGTTTTACTGAAAAACAGTGGATTGTTTTAACGAAACGAAATCATGTTTCCTAAATATTTCGGTTTAAGCGAGTTTGACTGTATACTGAAAAGTATTAATGAGCTGAATCAAACCCGACAGTTTAAAAGTCTTTAGGCCTGTAGTTCAAAAGTTATGAGCTGTTTGAATTTGTTGCCCAATTTACACTTTTTTGCAGCTTTTGTCATATTTAAATTTTAGACCATGTCAGATTATCATGCATAATATTGATCTTGATGTTTGATATTGTCTTATCACTTTTTTGGTGGTCTGCCTTTTTTTCTTTTACCATATATTTTTGCTTCATGTATGTCTTCTTTATGCTGTGTCTTTTTATGTGACCAAATTTTCTGATTTTCTTCTGCTTGATTTTGTGCAGTATAGGGTGCTTTTCACATTAAGTTCCTGACATAATTCACTGTTTGATTTGTTGTCTTGCCATTCAATTTCAATATCCTCCTTCGTATCAACTGTTCAGTGGCATCAATTTTTTTCTCACTGGCTTTGTTTATTGTCCACGTCTCAAAGTCATATGTGAGTACTGAATATATATGTAGCATGCATAATAAGCTGAGACCAATATTGCTGAATAACTTAACTGCATTCAATCACTTCTAGAACTACTGATATAGACACCTGTCTCACCATTCATTATAAACATATTCAATATGATTGAGGACATGTCTGACTGTGTCAACATTACCTTTACTATCTAAAGGCCTGACTCTCAAACCGGAGACAGAGACAAAAGAAGCTGAGGTCATCAAGCATCAAACAGTAGATGGAGGGAAAGAGACTGGTCAAGATCAGATTAAAATGAAGGACAGCTTATGATGCTCCGTTGGGTAGATATGAAGTCTAGTCACGTGAAGTTAAGTCATGCATGCTATTATACTCAATTCTTTTTATAAGCAGTATTATAATTGAGAGGGCTTATTCAGAAAAATATACACAAAGGAATCAAAGTTTCTCTCATACAATGGAGATCAAATCAAAGACATATGAACAAATAACTAGAAATAATATGTTTTTCATTGGGATTATTCACATGACAGGTGTGATTACTTATGGTATTCTTGTAAATAATGTATAAATGTACTCAAAGTATTGCTCATGTGTATAGGAATCAAAAATTCAACTGGGTTAGATTCCTGGTCAATATACTGTGTATTTTCTGTGAGGTTAGAACTCTTTAGCCAAACTGATGAGAAGTAATGCTTTGGTGGCAGTGGGTTATTACTCGTTTTCTGAGATACGCTTATTTGCTTATGTATTATATGATTTTAGAGATACAGACAAACTTATTTAAAATTCACACGCTTAAGCTGCATGCAATTTCACTGAATAACAGTGATTTTGTTTAAACGGAACAAAATTGTGCTTCCTAAAAATCAGTTCATCCAATGATTTGGTTTAAACAGAAATAGTTTTTTTTCTGACGATTTAAGCATGTTTCTTTAACAAAGATAAAGAGAGGGAAAAATGGATTCTGGTTTTTGTTCAGTTTAAGCTGGTTTGAGCATAAATTTGGCTTGTGCGGTTAAAACGAGTTTGACTGTACATAATTTATGTGTTAAAAATGATATTCCAGAGTGATTATTGAGTTTTAAAAAGTATTAAAATAAACCATATCATTTTAAAGAATTTGAAACCAGTCTTTATAAAGTACAAAATTATGATTTTATATTGATGTCTTACCTTGTTGTGATATGATGTCTTTGTGATCATTGAACCATCATTTGTCTGTTTATTGTTGAGGAAAGTTTACTCTTTGTGTGTGACGTTTTCTTTGGTGAGTAAGGTTTCTTCTTTATGTGTGATGTTCACTTTGGTGAGTAAGGTTAACTTCTGTTTGTGTGATGTTCACTTTGGTGAGTAAGGTTAACTTCTGTTTGTGTGATGTTAACTTTGGTGAGTAAGGTTAACTTATGTTTGTGTGATGTTCACTTTGAAGAGTAAGGTTAACTTATGTTTGTGTGATGTTCACTTTGGAGAGTAAGGTTAACTTCTGTTTATGTGATGTTCACTTTGGTGAGTAAAGTTAACTTCTGTTTGTGTGATGTTCACTTTGGTGAGTAAGGTTAACTTCTGTTTGTGTGATGTTCACTTTTGAGAGTAAGGTTAACTTCTGTTTGTGTGATGTTCACTTTGGAGAGTAAGGTTAACTTCTGTTTATGTGATGTTCACTTTGATGAGTAAGGTTAACTTCTCTTTGTGTGATGTTCACTTTGGAGAGTAAGGTTAACTTCTTTTTGTTGTGTGATGTTCATTTTGGTGAGTAAGGTTAACTTCTTTTTGTGTGATGTTCACTTTGGTGAGTAAGGTTAATTTCTGTTTGTGTGATGTTCACTTTGGTGAGTAAGGTTAACTTCTTTTTGTGTGATATTCTATTTGGTGAGTAAGGTTAACTTCTTTGTGTGTGATGTTCACTTTAGTGAGTAACGTTAACTTCTTTTTATGTGATATTCACTTTGATGTGTAAGGTTAACTTCTTTGTGTGTGATGTTCACTTTGGAGAGTAAGGTTAACTTCTTTTTGTTGTGTGATGTTCATTTTGGTGAGTAAGGTTAACT
>JAUUEB010500562.1:0-10345 GCA_032362205.1 Clione limacina
TTTTTCAGGCCTTAATTGATTTGCTTGGGGAAGGGCAATACATGGATGAGAGGAAATATGGATAGGGGTAAGATATGGATAGGGGTAAGCGATGTCGTGTGATTTAAATTGTGTATTTTTGGTGAGGTTATGTATGGGATATCTATAACTCCTATTGATTTGTGTGGTAAGGATTTGCAGTATCCTATTTGTTGCGTGATTAGGGTCGCTCAATTCTAGTATTTCTTGTTGACTCCCATAACTATTGCATGAGTCGGCAAAATGTCAGCATGTAATTCCATGTTCTTTAAGCTGTCTTTCTGTCAGTTAATGGAAGTGTCTGCCTGTAAGTTATTGTTTGCAGTTTGTTGATGTTTCTGTGTGTATTTGCAGATTTTTCTTTTTATATTCTGATGTTTTACAACGTTTAAGAAACTTAACATTGTTTTGTTTGTTTAATTGTACGATGTAAACTCAGACAAAGTAAAGCGTAGATGAACGTAGAGACAACATTGCCTACAATACTGACTGGTATATCTATATGTAATTCTCATTAGTTTAATTATGACTACCACCATTCTGATTTCTTATCTACATAAACCGATTTTTAAAGACAAATTTCTGGAGACCTAATGTTAAATATTTGATTACAAAAATAGAAGGAATACGTTTTCGTTCTTCTAGACATTAAATTTGTGTATTTTTTCAAAAAGAAATTTAAGATCTCATTATACAAAGATAATTGTTTAAAACAAAAGATGAACAACTGTTTAGCAAGAGGAAGCAAGTAAGGGTAACAACAAACGAACAAACAAATGTGGAATAGAAAGTTACTAGAGTCACATTTTGATTTAAAAGGAATAGGTAGTCTGTGTGAAATTTCGTCTCGAGAATAAGTTTTAGAAATTATGATTATTTCAAAACATAAATAATTTCACTTTCGCAAACCGTTTTTTTAAATCGAACTCTTCAGAAATTATGAGATTTCTGACAAAACAGCTCGGATCATAGGTGTGTCTAATGGTCAGCACACGACACAGGAGTTAACAGTCAGTGGTCCCTTACAAACCAACACCACACCAAGAGGCAGTTTCTACTCCAAACCCCTAACCTCTAGCCTGCTAAGATTAAATAAAGCGTGGTCATATTCTCCAAGCCTCACTGTCGCTCACCTATCAGGGTGACAAATGTATGACTCTGTTTCACTTGCACCTAAGTCACGACCTAATGTAAAACTGTTTTAGAAGGTGACTAGAAAGAACTATGTGCAAGATTTCAGGTTTCTACTTACAGCCTAGCGTTCACTGTGTGAAGGACAATCATGGAAGGGGTTAACTCTGTCAAAAATGATGTTTTATCAAAACTTGTACAATGGCCTTTTGGAAACCACTTCTTTACAAGATTTCAGATTCATACATTTGACGATGTGACAACAGCGCCAAATTAACAATGAACATATAGCAAAAAAGGCTAGGGCCGTAACTCTGTCAAAACTTTTTTCAATATTTCAGATTCTTAACAGCGTGTTTGCCAAGTTTACAAAGAACATAATATAGCAAACAAATATAAGGGCCATAACATTTTTCACAAATTTTTCTGGATATAAATATCAAAGATTTTATTATACTTTATCATCCTTCCAAAAATGAAAGAGATAAAAGTACAATTTTCTACATAAACACACACACACACACGCACGCACACACATACTCAGAACAGACAAAAATATACCACTTTTTACAATATAAATGAGATCATTCAATAAATGAAGACATCAATTTCACTGAATTCATTATTTAGAACTTCTGAATGCCTGGTCTCTGGTGGGTTGTATCTTGGACGAGAACATTGCGCGAGCTTGTTTATTCTGAAAACTTTGCTTCTGCGACTTTTCCCCTCGGAGAGAGCTAGAATAACAAACAGTAATGCGAATTGTCAACCAGTAGATGTAGCCAAATCGCTCCATCTACACAGAAACAGACCGACGTATTGATCTTACCCATCTCCTTACAGGGATCAAGTGTTGCCAATCAACGGATCTTGTGTCACACCCAAGTATGTTCAGATTTGGGACTTGTCCAACTAGACCACGTCGAGACGAACAAAGTCAATGGCAACTCAGACACCCCTAAAGACCCACTAAAGTACATCTGTCCGGGCTTCAAAAGGCAAATTGTTTAATGGTTAAGATAATAAATAAATTTCATATTTCCTTATTATGTCTTTTATAACGTTATATACTAAGCTGTGCTCTTGTTATTATCTTCATTTTAATTAACTTGCATAACATAGCACTTGTTGCATTACTGATCGGATGATCATTGTTATATTTCAGATTTAAGTAGATTTAATGGACGAATAACTTCACCAATTAATTTAAACGGTAATTCAAAGCTTTTGTTTCTAAATATTGGTACATGACAGACTTATTTGTAAGATGAGCACAATACTAATTGTCTTTCATTGAACACAACTTGTTTAAACATCCGGCTCAATATTTTACTGAACTAACTTTCTAAGACCACATGAGAGTAAAAAGAGACAAAACTGGCATTGTAGATTAAAAGGAAATAATAAAGACATTTATAAGACAATCATGATTTCCTTTCATCGACGTTATAGTTTATTATACCTGCCACTTAATGATAACTTCTTCAGCAGAAATAAGAAGCTACTGTCATAAATTTGGCATTCGTTGCCAAAGAAGTTGTCATTTGTATGCATAATGGAAAGAAACATTTAAATGATGTTCACAAAGCATTACAATCATTGTTATCTACTTTTGATTATGCCTGTTCAAGGGACATAACAACTTTTTTTTTAAATTAGAAGAGCAGAAATTAGCTGACATCGTGAAATGTTAATGACGAGCCGGTACATATGTACCCAAACCCCCTATATCCAGGAACAGGCATTCAACGGAGCTCGGCCATGACATACTCGTGAACAGGATTTTGTATGAGGACAATTTGTGCAATCATTCCGCCAGGTAAAGTTATATTGCCTTGTGCATAGCTAATTTTACTTCTTCTCTTCCCTTTATACACATGAACACGTAAGTAAAGACTCTCTTACATGAGGCATTTTTTGAAAGGTCAAGAAGTTTAAAAATCAATGATATGAACGAAGCAAAGCATTGCCATCATTGTTTCTGGCGGTCCTTTTATATTTGTGCCATTTTAAACATAATATACTTCGACGAAATATATTGCGGACGTAAAATTTGTAAATAAAATGCTTCCATTTCTTATTTAATTTCATCTAACTTTTAGTTTCATCCTAGTTTCTAATACTATTTCTCCAACCCAACGCAAGAAGTGATCGGCCATGTACAAATTTATACTGAATGAAATTGGATCACATTTAAAATTTGCCAGCTTCTACATAACAAAAAAATTGTTTGATATAAATTCAGCTGTTATTTTCATCCAGGGAACGTTCCTGTTTGCTAGGAACATTTTTACAGGAAAAGGTCAAGAGGTCGTGGTTAATTCTCTCATGACGCAATGACATTCTTCTTCCTGTTGAGAATGTAATTTCTATGAGCAATGATAACTTATATATATATAACTATTGCATGTCTTAGCATATTATCACATATACATTCCCAGGTAAATAAAAGAAATGACAGAAATGACTAGCTTGTGCATGTTCCACATTTGGCTTCAATAATCCAATCTACATTTGCAATGTGTCAGGTGCCATTTTAATCAAGGGAACGCCCCTACTTGCTAGGTCAACTTTTCAACTGGAAAAAAGACCAAGGGGTCAGGGGGTCATGGTTACATCTTATATAGACGCAATATTGTTCTTTTTTATTTAACAATGACCTTTCTTAGAGCCATAACAACCTATCTATATCTTACTTGTGCTGTCTGAATATGTTTTCACATATGGATGAAAGGTTTTTACAGCTCGGGTAAACCTGGATGTACATGTTATCCGCGGGTATTATATGCGTGTTAGAGTAAACATAGACTTCCATGTGATAATGTCTTAGAGTCTGGTTCATGTATGTCAACAAACAACGATACTGATATACATTCTATACAATATACAAAATAGACATTGCTTCTCACGGGATTTAAACAGCTGTCTCGGTTAGATGTTCTAGTATTGAAGGTGTAGAAGCAAACGATTGCCGGTTTAAAACTATACATCATCGAATATAAGACTTTAGAATTGATAACAAAGCAGCAACTGATACTTAGTATTTAGGAGTGGTCTGGTGTCAGTAAACTGTGGCACTTCTGAAGCATGGATCTTAGTCGATATTAATGAATGTGTTGATGAAGGATTTAGACCCCTTATAAATTGATTTTATTTTCAATAATCTATATTAGCTTACACAATGTAGCCGTCGATTGTTAAAATCAGGGTCTTGAGCTTATTTTTTATTACTGATAGCATTGTCTTATGATATTTTATTCATTGGCGAATTGCTGATCTAGTTCAAGGAGATTGTTTAGCTAAATATAGACTCTAAACCAAATGTTGGCATATATGGTCATTTTAAGTCACACGTGAGATCATTAAAGGTCAATATGGGACAATACATGTCCAAAGTATGCCACACGTTGCCCCACTGCTATAATTTCTGACGTAACAACTCTTTGTCAATGGTCCACTCAGGACGACTCCAGGGACACAGATGTAAAATAGATTCATAGAGACCGTTAACAGTCTAACGAAGTATATCGTATCATTTTAATGGAGGTCGGTCTGAATATTTATCTGTAAGAAAAATTGATAAACAAACAACAATCACAAATTATCACGGTTATCCTGAATGAACTTTGCACTCTTACTTTATCTTAAGCACTCTTCTCAAAATGTTTTTGTGATAGGATAAAAAACAAGAATAGGGGATAACCAAAATGATAACAGTTTCATTACAATCTTTTAAACTCTGTTCTACAGGTAAATTTTTATATTTGTTAGGGTCGAGATGAACTTTTATCGGATATCTAATAAACGTCTTGAGACACTTATTTCCCTATTTTCCACTAAGGTTCGCTTATTAGATCTGATACACTCAATGTGCTTATACACTCAATGTGCTTATACACTCAATGTGCTTATACACTCAATGTGCTTTAATACCGAAACATCGAGTCCAAGAACGATGTTAACCATCAAAAACAAGATTATATTTCCGGACGTTTCTGTGCTTTCGCTAATTAACGGCTTCAAGTCGACGACGAGCTTAACAACTACTATAACTAAAATATTTGTAATTAGTCTAAAGCCAATGCAAATGATTTTGGAAAGGGGTACCAAACTTCAATATGCCAGATAAAAGTTTAATTTTATAATAGATATCTAAATTTATAATTTCGTTCTCGTAGTTCGATGTTCGTTGGTTGGACATGGAGCCGTGAATTGTTAGGAGAATTTCATACTGTTTTTGGAAAGCGGCCGGGCGAAAAGCGAAACTTGAAACAACCCCGTACTAATTGTATTCGGTCTCTCAATAGCTAGCTTAGTGCTGTTTGAAGTGATTATTTAAAAAAATATGATTGAAAAAATACCCCAAGCGGGCTATAAAAAAATCCTCTTTCTGAACGGAAGTTTTACCAAAGCTTTTTCATCTGATTTTGTTGAGAAAATGAAGGCTAAGTCAAGTCGGTCACAAGAATTATGAACGATTGGTAATACCAGGGTTTTAATGTGGTTTGCATACTAATTTATCTTTTCACGATCGTAATATTTACTTTAACATGAATTTGCAAAGATATGTTCAGTACGTATAGGGTGGTAGAGACTAGTGTTTTCCTATTGTTATAAGGTTGTTCTTTGCCTCGGATGTTTAAAACTTTTGAACTGAGACCACCGCTGAAGTGTGTTTCGTTTTATTGTTTTAGTTGACAGTTGAAAACTGGTATGATTGGCATTTAAAGGATGTATAAAATGATGGGTCTTACTTGACAGAAGTTAACAAAAACCATGAACATTCTTTGGACACTGCGGCATAATAGGAATGTCAAAATGAAATATGTGCAAGTTCCCTTGGATAATCTGGAGTGTTTGCTTGTTGTTGTTGTTTGAAAATGTTGCTGTTTTTATTTACAGTCTGTGTCTGATTGTTATGAAACTAATATCATGTTTTTTTTCGCCATGATACACAACCTAGAACAGAAGCGATAAGAAAATAATTAATTATATATTTGTTCCTGAACAGAGGAACATCAAAACTAAATAACTTATTTGTGATTTTGTTGATGTTACTTACCGGGAACGACAACTCTGACGTCACTTCCATCAAGACGAGAGCTAAAAATAGCATGGTTATTTGGGCTTACATCTGACCAAAACAATGTCTCTTCATCAATATCCGCAGCTAATCCAACAATCCTGCCACCGGGCTGTGGAACAATAAAAGTTAAATATAATTATGACATTCATCCCTAGTTCTAAAAGATAGATTTTTAGTAAGTTACGACGTCGGAAACCCCGTTTCTGCTTCACATGTCATATTATCATATTCATTAATAATTATCATATCTTTAACGCAACGAATTAAGCATTAAGCATGAATGAGGCAGCACACGCTGTTTCTGTTTGAATGATAATTCTTGAACTGTCATGTTTTATTAGAATAGTCTAAAAGGGTTTATGATTTTGCCTTTATGGCAGACATATATCTGCTCTGTCTTCCTCCTAAACCGACATCTCAGAGTGTGATGCATTCTGTTAGCAGAAAGTTGTAGAAGTGCCATGATTCTCCAAAATGCAGACTTCTCACCTATTCCGCGACCACAATTTCTTTTATAGTTGCATATCTTTTGCTGAATTGCCAATAGCCGATGTGAAGGGAGGGGGGGGGGGGGCTCCGTCTTGCATGATAGACTGGTCCGAGTTAATTGTATCCTAATTACACCAGAACTCTTTAATGTCCTAGGTAGGACAAACTGGCTAGCTTGTTTAGTTTTTTGTCATGGATTGGCTCGTACCCACCGGAGACTCTATGAGCTGTTGGCAATAAGGAAGTGCCCAAAGTTGCTCCCTCACGTCTGGAGGGAAAAATACAAGCCTCCTCCTATTGATCCTCTATTGCCTCTAAGGCATTTTTTTCTGACCGTCAGCATGCATAGAAAATAGGCCAATGCGTGAGTAAAGGAGGTTGTATTGGTCAATGCAAACCTAGAACAACTATTTCTTACAGTTAGAGTAAGCTTAGATACACAAGCCTGGATAATTAGAGTTCCTTCTGTACAATACGGACACGATATCAAAAGTATAATTAGACAATATACCATTGTTTATTTTACCATTGATACTGACATTATACATTGGATATTAAGGTAAAAGATTAATAATATAAATGTTGTTCAGATTGCTGAGTGGTTAAAGTGTCCACTTTGGGGATGGAATGCAGAAGGTAAGAACCATGAACTGTCTGTATATTTGAATCGATATATATTAACATAGAATACGGTGAACTCTTACAAATAGATAATGAAAATATTTAGTTGCTCTTTAAATAGGGCGTGGATGGCTAAGTCGATTAGAGCTACGATCTGTCACCGGGACACTTCGGTTTTTAGCTTCGTCTTGGCTTAGGATTTTTCTTCTGAGCTCCTGTCCATCGAGCAGTATTATTGGGTAGCCGATTATAGGCAATGAATGTCTTTGTAAGATTGCTAATTTATATTTTGCAGAAAGCCATTGGGCCTGTGTGATTTACAGTATAAGATTGCAAAAGCGCAACAAGAAAAAAAGCCTTTAAGACATGTTAATGCGCTATACAAATGTAGACATTATTTATTTTTCATTAATCTCTGTTCCTCTATTTATGTTGATTCGTATGAAATAAACTAACAACCGGTCGTAATTACTAGACTTCATATCGTTTTCTTCAGACTTCTTCCTCAGAGTTTTCTTTTATTTTAAATCATTTTTCTCAGCTTCACCGTGACTCGGGACATGTTTGTATATACAGACTTGAGATTATTTGATAAGTAGAACACCACTCATCACCATCGCCACCAGACAAATCAGTTAATCTCAAACCCATTATCACCTCCTTTACCTATACATGTTTATAACGGAAGTGTCACTTCCACTATTTCTTGATCAAATAATCTACTATTTAATAAACACAAAACCCAGCAATAGCTGCCATACTTTATCATTAGATAACGAAGAGCATATAATTGAGAAGTTTTCCGTTGCTTAGCCAAATACAGTTAGAAAAATAGATCTTCTCTTTACCGAACGGGAGTTTTGATTCGGCACAACGTTGTGTAATCTGAAAGTCTGTGTAAATAATCCCGACCAAGTTGTACGTGATTTGTTATATTCCTGGGTACATTAATTCAATTATTTGAGAGGCTAGTCGTACATTCTAGATATTGAACAAGTCACCCAGACGTGAGTTAAGAACACTAAACGTTCTGGGGCTTTTTCAGTTCAATGATATTTTTTCTTCTGCGAAAATTTGAGGCACTTTAAAGTGAGTCGCTTAAACATACCATTTGGGAATGAGGCAACTTAAATTAGACAACTACTAATAGTACCAGGCGCGTAGTCAGGATTTTGAAATAGGGGGCCAACCTTGGATATTATAAAAGCAATGGTCGCAAAAAAGGCCAAAATTGTTTAGATTGGTTAAAATAGATGCAAATTTAGAGCATTTGGGATCTCAAAGGGGGAAGAAAGATTCGCCTATGCCCCCAGGCTACGCGCATGGAAGTACATGAATATAAACTAACAACTTTGCTTGCGTAACTTAACCATGATATCGTATAATCAATATCTATTCCGCAGCTAAATAATATTGTTTTATTCAGTGCGGTGTACTTTTTAGGCAAATAACTGTAACTAATATAATAACAACATTTCTTGTTGTTACTTTTTCATCATGTTATATCAAATTCACTCTATATGTGTTCAATTTGCTAGACCGTATTTGGGCCACCAGCATTGAGTAACAAAAGCCAATAATCAAATCAAGAAAAAGGTCAATTATTATACCATCGTCTCCGCGTAATGGAAAAATTAGTGAGAGAAAAAGGAGACCTTGTATCAAAACACAAACTACTGATAATTTGACATTTAAAAATTGTTAGTGCATATTTTTATCGCAACTGTATCTTTGTTTCGTGAATGTTTAAGATTGCCCGTCGTTTGTTCAAAATAAGTTTCTTTGAAAATATTTATATCCACAATAATAATGCTTTTTGGACAATAATGTTTTCCAATAATAAAAAATGCTGAACAAATTTAAGGCTCTTTTTCAGCTTGTGTACTTTCAGAACAGAGATATCTGTAGCTCGGTAGGTCGCGCGTCAGCCTACTGCGCAAATATGTCATGTTCCATCCCGGGAGATGAAACCGCGTGTTTTCTGTCATGATTTGTCATCACTACAAATGGTTGCTGATCGTGAATCCTTACGAAAATATTTTTTACTTACAGAACATTATTTAAAAAGTTGAAAAATACCGTTCACAAATGGTTAAGATGTTCAATTATCCTATATTCATATTGCCATATTCAGACAATTTCCCTCCATATGACTATGACACTCAAATATGATTTTCTAAAAAATCTGAAAAAATCGTCTCTAATAAAACACCGTGTGAGAAATGATGCGCTTAAGTTAATAACCATAATCTTTTCTAATAAAACATGAGTGACATAACTTTCGAGTGAAACCCGGCAACTTAGAACACCATCTTTTATTTACTTCCGTTCGCCTAATTCAATATCTTTGTCGGAAGAATTGTTGTCCGTTGTTACAGCCTCATCATAATGATGAACGAAAAGGCAATTTGAGTAAGAACGATGAACACTGAGACCAGCTTTTTGTTCACCCGGAGTCCGGAACACATATGTCGGGATCTTTGTAGTACTTATTAGTTTTTATATTTGTGTGAACACAGTTCGTGAGAGAGACATCCACGCCTTGTTTGTTATTCAGGACGGAAGGAAATATGAAACATGGAGGATTTTTAGAAGATGATAAGGCAAATGTTTCATTGAGCCAAGCATAAGAAGACATTTTATTGCGTAAGTTCATAAAAAAAACTTTGTACCTAAGAACCCTAGCGTTAATGGCTAGTTCTTATCTTTGTTGCAAGATAGTCTACTTAAAATAGCCATAGAAAGTTTATAGTTCCAGTGAATTTTAAGATTGCCAGATTTTGCAGTAGAGCAAGCTCACTTCGGCATCGATCGTTTACGCCGGGGAGAACAGCGAAACATAATTAACTTGGTATTGTTTGACATGTGCACCTTACAGCGCTGTGGTCTAGAATCAGAATCAGAATATTTATTCCCAGATTGCATTGCATATACAATATAAGGGTACACAAGTATAGCAAAATAAATTTAGAAATCAAAACAAAAGAAAAGTCATCTGAC
>JAUUEB010500573.1:0-10345 GCA_032362205.1 Clione limacina
TATATACATACCATTATTATTATTATTATTATTATTATTATTATTAAATGGTACGTGAAGATGAATTTTTTTAAACGATTTTCTAAATCTTAATAACATTTTTGATAATTAGTCTGACATCTATCAGATTCTAAAACATGTATTCACCCGACAATCATCCCGAGGTTTCTTTTGTATGAACTATCCACCAAGAAAGTCATTAATACAACCCTTATCATTCAATGATCATTAATATTTGTTTCTTTTGTTGCTTTCACCCGGTAAACTATCACTTACGTATAATTTGCGAAAAACAAAAATGAACTGATAATGAGTTTCTGAAAAACAAAATATGTTTGCCATTTACCAATCAATCATTCATCCACCCTGTACCTTATGTATTCAAAATAACAAATAAGATCTCTCAAATTCCGAGTAATTCAATTCTTGGATACTTCCTGGGCTTCACGTTGATTCGTTGATGAATGATAATGAAAATTTGATATTTTTAACTTTTACGCTAATGATGAAAATGTTTCCAGCAGAAATACAAAATAGACGTCTTTTGTTATTAAGCTTTCTTATTTGATGTATCTATCACAAATCTTGCATTAACCTTATCGCATGGCAGCGTAAAAGCAACGTGCGCCTCAATATCGACGAGCAGTTTTTTAGGCTTTCAAGAAGATCTAATATAAAGTGAAGATAATCTGGGATTTTGGCCGTCTTTTTGCCTTTTTAATGCACGGGACGTCGCACAATATAAAAGCTTTTAGCTAGGGCTAAAACGTTATGTTAAAATTATTCTGGTGACTTATAATTTTCTAACATATTTTGTGTGGTTCTTTCACAATTGTTATCAATTGTTATAATGTTCATGCATTATACAATAGTATTTATATCAACGGACAATCATTCAAATTTGTTATGTATGTGTAATTTAGTTGTTTTTCAAAATGTAAATCATCGAGTGCATCAACTATTCTAAAATGAATTTATCCACTTCTATTCTTAAGTATACGATAATTTCGATAATGTCTTTAACAAATAATTTTACAGCTTATGCTGATCTGCCTCTGCGTCAAGAATTTATTAACAAAACGGACAATGAGTTGGAATATCTATTCAAAGCAGCGCAGCTAAAAAAAGAAATAAAAGCTGGCAAGGGTCATTTGAGGAAAGAAAAAAAAATGTTATCCTTTGTGTTCGGCTCAAACATAAATCTTTGATCACATTCTTTACGAATGCAATCCCATCGATCCTTTGCACAACGCGGTGATAAGAATCGTTCCACTACAAAACAAAAATATAATCCAGAAGCCATTATTCAAGAATCCCGAAGACAAAGAGGATAAACTAATAAAGAAGAGACAACTTTTAAAGCGCATATCATGTTTCATGTTGACATTATGAAAAAACATAACGGATTTAGAGTAAGATAACATCAATTTACCTCAGTGACTCTTTGTTGTGAAACGTTTTGACTTTTCACAATAAAGAGTCATTGAGGTGAAATGATTTTTATCTTAAATCAAACATGCCTCCAGATAATCTGCATTTGAGAATAAAATAATACATTGCTGTGCCCTAATGTGTATTGTAAACAAGGATGTTATAACCAAGATATTTGAAGAGAAAAGATTAAAGTGGGACTTGTAACTTTGAACAATATGTGATGTGTCTGAGTGTATGTTATAGCCAAGTCTTACTATACTGTGCCTACTCTGTTCCTCAGGTACGTGTCAACTGTCTGTTGTGTATTGGAAAACTAATGGACCAAATGGACAAGTGGTATGTGTTGGATGAAATCCTGCCATTTCTTAGGGACATCCCAACACGGGAACCTGCTGTTCTCATGACTGTCCTAGGTATACCTCATCATGCATATGGATTTGTGTTTAAAATTTGTTACCTTAAATTTTTGTTATCTTTCATTGAGGGATGTGAGCAATTCGAATTAATACAGGATTATTCATAGACAACTAGCCCAATAGCTCAGAAATAAGTTTTTTGCCTCCCATGCTGAACATAATAGTTTGATGCAATAACAAATTCAATATATTAGAAAAGTTACTTTCTCTCACTCTTGATTTATTGCTACAAAGTGAAGTTTGGGTAGCTTCCCACCACCTTCCCGCCAACTTCTCATCAAATTCAATATGTTTGAGTCCATGCAAATTGGCCTTTGCTGCAACATAACCGTCATTGGTTTAACACCAAGCTGGATCCATAATGTTGCAGAGATGGGGGAGTCTTTGAGAGAGATACAGCACATCCAGCTGACTTTTATCTAATTTTTGTGGAGTCTCTGTATACTTTCAGCCTTTACAGGCCTGGTTTCTCCACCATAAAGTATGACATTTTAGAAGCAGATCCTGTACAAAGCTCCTTTTGAATGAAGTAAGATTTTACTGCTTATAAGAAGTGGCTTCAGATATCCAAACTTCTTCCATCCGCTCTGTTTATAATATATTGTAGTAACATACTTCCATCTAAAATGTAAAGCTCTCGTACAGAAAATAAAAGCAAGCTTCATGTTTATTCATCAATTCAGGTATTCACAAAGTAGCCCTGTCAGAGGCTAAGCTGGGGATTACCAAAGATGTGATGGCCAATAAAGTTTTGCCGTTTCTCATTCCTCTGAGCATTGACAACAACCTCAATCTCTCACAGGTAAGAAAAGGTTTTCTGGGAATTTGTTGATTTTATTTTTTTCTTAAATATTTTCATTTTTTTCACTTAATGATACAATTCAGTATTTGCCCCTAAATAATTAACATTAATGCATTTACAGACGTTCCTGTGTAACACTTATAAAATAGATGAAATAGCCTAAATACTTGATTGTTGGTGAATATCACAGTCGCTTAATGTCACAGTTGGCACATATCCTAAGGGTGTGATAACAATCAGACCTCTCTGTATTTCTTTCAATCATTTCCTCTATAAAATATACATAAGAATTGACATATTTCTCATAGTAACGATGGTTAATATTCAGATTTGATAAATATGACACAGTACTTGGCCAAACGTTCTTACAGACTTAATGATAGTTTGTCATGTTGTCTTTCTATTGTTGTCTTAGTTCAATGCCTTCATGGCTGTGATCAAAGAAATGTTGAACAAAGTGGATGCTGAACACAGGGGCAAGTTGGAGCAGCTAGACCAGATACAGCATGAACACAAGTATGTCTGTTGTTCAATAGTGTGTGTCTGTTGACTTATGTGTGTGAAAGTCATTTGTCATTTATTGTTGCATATTTACTCCAGTTTTTTCGTAACATGTTTATTTGTGACTGTGTGTGTATCAGTTAATTGTTTATGATAATTATCAGAACTACCTTGCTGTCTGTGTTTTAATTTTCTTAGCTTGTTAAAACTTAATAGTAATGGTCGATTAGATTGCTTGACTCTGTCCACCTTGCACCACTACAAGGGGGACTGGGAGAAAGAAGATTTGTCTTTTTCTATTTGTGTGAGATCTGGGGCCAAACTGTTACCTGTAGATGTATCTTAAATTTGGACAGAGAATTTTTGGGTCAACATTATCTATCTATGTATTTCTTTACATTGCACAGCTCATCTCTAACTCATTTCATTGATATGTTGAGAGTATAAGTCTCTGAAACAATAAAAGAAATGTTTTGAATTTTGGTAAAACATTAGAAACTTAGACCATATGATTCAAGGGGGTTGGCAAATATGGGTTGTATGAACCTAGTTTAAGAGCTTTACAGTCACTGACTCACACCAATAGAGCTTATCGTTTATAAAAAATGAGGCTAGTAGATCCCATATTTCCTGTGTAGTTCATTTCCTACATGTGAGGATAGTAGATCCCATATTTCCTGTGTAGTTCATTTCCTACATGTGAGGCTAGTAGATCCCATATTTCCTGTGTAGTTCATTTCCTACATGTGAGGATAGTAGATCCCACATTTCCTGTGTAGTTCATTTCCTACAGGGCACAATATTATAACCAAAGATTTAAAAATAATTATAAGATAAGTTTGTTACTTTTTAATGGAGAGTGACAAAGTTTTATTACTTTTTTGTTCATAGAAAGTTAATACTTTTATAAGAAACATTTTTCACTTTAAATTTATCTCAACTTTTTGTTGTTTCAGAACTTTGGACGTCAATAAAATCACTGGAAATGAGAATGGTGACATTCAGACACAGACACAGACAGACCCGTCAAAGATGACTTTTGTATGTATTAATTTTCTTTAAAGTGGACTTATATAAGCTATGATAACTCCTTTAATTTTCATCAGAATTGAAATAAAAAGAACTTGTAACACAGTAATATCTAGTCCAGGGGGTTAACAAATTCATATTTTGAACACAATTTAAACAATGTTTGACAAAGAGGTAGCCAAGTAAAAAAAGTGCCATAATGTGTAAAAATGAAAAAAACATGACAAGTATCAAAGTATGCACACAGTTCAAATGTAATGAAAGATTTGAAGCCAAAATTTGTAAGCTAAGTAAACGCAACATTGTATTGAAATCTAGATGAAGTTCAAAAAATGATCCAAGTTCAATAAATAGGTGTTACATTTTAGATTAGTTGTGTTTATCAATGCCAATAGACAACATCTAACCAAATGTAAAACAAAGCTAAACAGGCCCTTTTAGAATAAATGTTGTTTTTGTGACATATCATCTTTTTCATTCTTATAGTTTGAAATCATTTATCCCTGAACAGAAGAAATATCTTGAAATCAAAATTTGGATAAAAAATAAGATTCTTATTTATGAGTCCACTGTTTTCTTTAGAAATGTACTTATATTGTTTGTTTTCAGATCATCTCATCATCATCATATCCATGTTTATTTTTCTTTGGGCCGGGATGCATTTTTACACAGTGGCAGGGACATTAACCAGGGTTGCCAGACTGGCGCGCTTGTGCGCCTAGGCGCGATTAAGTTGATTCAAATACGGATTAAAGACAAGGATGTAGTGAAGGAAGTAGTAGGGTTGGGGGCGGGGTGAATTTTCATTTTGAACCATAAATGTAAATTTAATGTCTGGATAACTTACTCTATTTGCTCTTCCACTAGCAGATCAATCCGACTCAAGTTATCCATTATAAATTACATGTTCTTTTTAAACATTGAAATCGGTTAAAAACTTAATTACTTTCTTCTGTTTACATGCCAGCAACTATACTTATCTGAAAGGTAAAGTCTTTTTTATTGTAATTTAGAATACACACTTTATTATATTGTTAAAATCTCAATTCAATCCACATGTATGATAGTAGGAATGCAATCACTAGAAAATGTAGCATTTCTGTCTTTTCACACATGTACTGATGGTACAAAGGGCTGATATAAAAGAAAAATATTGATATTGGATTGTTCTAATTATGAGTTTAAGTGCACCAAAAAAGCTTCATTTTAAGTACAAAATGTATCAAAAAGGGCTATTTTTTTCGGGCGCTTCGCCCCTTGGTCACCCACCAGAATGCTGTCCCTGGACCCTGTGGAGGGGGCCTTTAGTGGCCCCCTTGACCCTTCGCCGGCAAGCTCAGGCTGCGCTCCTTTGGCTGTGCGTCATCGAAACATACAGGAGCACTTTTCATTTTCTAGGTCTGGCAACCTCGTTAACCCTGTTAACCCTAAAACCTTTGCCCAGGATCCACTTCCGTCTCTCCAATCAATCACCCCTCTTTTTTCTACTAGCAAAATGTATGATGAACCAATTACATTTCATAAGGGATTTATTTCATAAATTTCTTATTTCTCCCAGAATCATCATCATCATCATCATCATACCCATGTTTATTTTCTACAGGCTGTGGTTCATCCTCTACAGAGGGTAGGTCTCGCTTGACATGTCTCAATCTCCCACATCACGCTAGACGGTCACAGGGGTTGATGGCAGATCATTCCCCATGCACTCCTCCCAGGTTTTCTTAGGTCTACCTGGGGCCTTATTTGACACAATCTTCAACTTCTTCTGTTGATCTAATCCTCACTTCTCTCCATGTGTCCAATTCAACGCAACCTTGATCTTCTGACAATGGATGACAGGTCTTCAATGCAAAGCATTGTCAGAATTGCATTTTATCAAATCTAAGTCACTAGGAAATCACTTCACAAATACAAAAATGTGTTACTCACAATTTTTTTTGTTATACATTAGCCTTACTTTCTGTGCAACCCAGAGCACTTTCACACACTTTCATACTGTACAATATATACACTTACCTCATTGCACGAGGAAAGAGTGATGAAAGGAAGTAAATTATTCATTATTTACTTGTGTCAGTGTAACTATTCATACTTCACTGGTGTTAAATAAAGTTAACGATTGTTACAGGATTTCCTGTGACAACTCTCAGAGCCAATGTCATCCTCTGGCCTCAAATTGCACATCCAGCTAAAAAAATGTTCTCTTGCAAAATTAAAGGGCTTTTCAGTTCTTGTTTTCTCAAGCAGAAATTAAATGTACCAAATGTTAACCATAAATGTTTTAATGATGTTGATTTGCTTTCTAAATCTATGTTCACATTACTTTCCAACTTTTCCACCGCAGAGACTTTCTAGTCTTCTTCTGATCTCTTATATTTAAAGTTAAATATGTTTAAATATTGAGTGTAGTTGTGTTATTCAGGTTTGCTTAACAAGTACTTTAAGCATTTTTTTTTTTTAAAGGATTTTCTGAGAAGAGGTGTAGGGGGGTAGATAGCTCAGTTGGTTAGAGCGACGTTCTATCACCAAGAACACTGTGGGTTCGAGCTCTAGCCTTGACCATATTTTGTGTTCGAAAAACATCCCCTGTCGACTCGGCAGCCAGTTGTAAGAACAAGTAGCTAACCTCTTAAGGTCAAGAGAAGTAAAGTCTGTGAGGAAAGCAATGACAAACTACCTCAATTGCTGTTGTCTAAAAAATTGGGACTCTAACTCCTGATTACCCAAAGCTCAGTAATGAGTATGGGTTACTTTACTTTTCTTTTTCTGAGAAGAGCAATTAACACATTTTTCTGTCAAAATAGAATTTATGTTTTTACTCTTGCCTGCATGTTGTCTGATATGCCTGGTTTGCAGGTATATTCAATCATAAATTAGTTTCTGACCTTCATATCATAGATTACTGAACTCGATTGTTGTTTACATATATTTTGTTTTTCAGTAAAAATTTTACATCGTTTAATGCCTTATAATTTTCAAATATCGGGAAATGTGACTTTCTTGGAAACAGTTATTAATTTAGAATGAATATTTTGATCTTTTAAGATAGAATATATTTGTGTTGATAATAATGTCTCAATGAACTGTTTTATTCCACAGATGGACAAGTTTATGTCTGGTTTTAGTCTTGGTGGCTCCAACAGTCAAACATCTTCATCTAATAGTGCAAGCATTGCTGAAGCCCCAAAGCCTTCTAGTCCACCCCAACCTGTTCATTCCACTGGGAGCTCACAGGAAAACTCACTTAGCCCTAAAAAGGTATCACATCTGATTATATACATGTTTTTTTAAAATATTAGTGCTTCATCTTTCTGAACAATGGCTACTTTTGTACTTCTAAAAGTACACTGTAATTTAGACTACATGTGTGATAGTTGATTTAGTTGGGGCTTGTTTTTTTTTTATCGTTGGCACTATTTTTTGTTTCTTTTACTTCAGTTTCCATCTACCAAGAAATCTGTTATGCCCACAACCAGTGCTTTAAGTATCATCTAATCAGATTAATTGTCAGGCGCGTGCCTCGTGTACGTGCTGTTATAGCCTCGGGTGGCCAGCCGTTCTGAGACCGAGGAACGACCGCGTCAGCCCTTTTGGTTAATTTAAAAAAGAGTTTTAAATGGACAAATTATTGAAACATAATCTTATGAATTGAATTACCTGACACAAATTTTTTTAAATTTCACATTTTTTGTGCAAATCAGGTGATTGCATAAACCTGAAATGACATTAAAAAAACATGCATAAATCAAAGGCTTGCTGTACTTAACATATTTTCAAGTGACAAATTTCCCCTCATCCAAGATTAAACCTCAGACTGATTAAGATATTGTTTATTTGTTATTGTTTGAAGTTCATGAATAACAGGAAATGACACTTTGGCTTGTGTTAACTTCAAAATCAGCATTTGTTATCTTAGTCTGAGCGATGCTTCTATGTAAAGTACACCCTACCTTGTTTTATTAGTTATACTAAGTTTCATAGGCGTATTTGTGAGGGGGCAAGGGCAATTTAAAAATATGAGTTCGATCCAAAATGCTCTATAATTGCACAATTTTATACTCTTTTTCAAAATTTGGGTCCCGACGGAAATGAATTTAGGACCCTATTGTTATGTTAATTCAACCATCAAACCTAGTATATCTAATAAAACAAGGTGACCTTCTCCATCGCTTGGACTATCTCCTATAGTAGTAGCTTTATGTTTGACATGTATTCTGCTTATGATATTGGTTTGACTATCATTTTATGGAGCCATGCATTTTTATGGATGTTTATTTTATCTATTTTTTAGGCCTTTGTTTTCTTTTTAATTCCCTGTCATTTCACTCTTATGTTAACTACTGTAACTTTTCAACATTTAGCAGTTTTTACCTTCTAAACTTTTTGAACTGTTATTTTTCTTTTAAAGAAGTGTTCTTTTCTATTATTCTTTCTTCTTATTTGCTGAATGTTTTGATAATTCCAATGTCAAGATTTTCTTAATTATTCAGAAGTCTTCTTTAAGATCAATAGTCTTAAATCTCCATATTTTGTGTTTTCATGAAGATGTTCTTTTCTCATCACCAGACCAATCTCTCCTTGGAGGAAAAGCAGCGCTTGGCCAAACAGCAAGAGCAGGAGCGAGCCCACAAAGCTCAAAAGCCTCTCAACCTTCCGGCTAAACCAACTATGAATGGAGGTTCGCCAGCTATCAACAATTCATCATCAAGGTCACTGACTCAAGCTGGACCTAAAGACCTCACTGCTTCGTTGATGACTTCAAATATGCAGAACCTGAGCATGACTCAACAAAATGGGCCAACAAATATGGGAGGATCTTCCAGCATGGGAATGTCAGGCTTTGGTGGCATGTCTCCAAGTGTGAGCTGGCAGGGGGGAGGATCCATGATGAATCAACAATCCACATCTGTCAACTGGAATTCTAACTCTTCCAACCAGTCCTCACCATATGGTACTCAATCGTCAGCTTTTTCAAATTCTTCACAGTTGTCATCATCAACAGGAAAATCTCAAATAGATATGTCTCCATTTGATTCTTTGTTAGGTCAAAGCAGTTCAGCAAAACAGACGCCCATCAACCAGTTTGGCCAGCCTCGACAAGTTGGGGTTGGTCAACCTCGACAAGTTGGGGTTGGTCAGCCTCGACAAGTTGGGGTTGGTCAGCCTCAACAAGTTGGGGTTGGTCAGCCTCGACAAGTTGGGGTCAGCACGACACCGGTGCAGAACAATGCTGGTTCATGGGGGATGATGGGAGGAGGTGGCACAGGGATGGGAAACTTTTCCTCACAACCAAACACACCCACCCAACAAGGCAGTTATGGTATGATGGGAGGATTCCCACAACAAACACAGCAAATGAATCAAGGCTGGGGTGGTCAGCAGGCAGCTCCTGGAATGATGGGACAGCAGAGGATGATTCTACCGGCAAACATGATGGGTGGTGGCAATATGGGTGTCTCACAAGGTAATTGGCAGCCCATAAGACCCATGCAGCAGACATCACCTGCCCCTAGCAATAACTCCATAACTAATAATGATCTCAAAGATATATTTGGATAACATATAGAAACTACCATTACTTCAAAATTGTTGTTTAACATTGTTACCACCTAAATCTCTGGAACTCTCCTGTATGTGCTCAGTTCATATCTCATGTTGAATTTATAACAATGGCTTTGTGGACAGCATTCACCTTTGATAACAGTCTGACTTGAGTGCAATTTTTCTATTTATTGTATTGTGTTCATTTGAAAAAATTCATGTGTACAGACATGATTTCTCCACTCAGATAGTTTCCTCTGATGATACTCAACCTAAGACAAAGTACAGAAACAAAGATGTTTGAATGCTAGCGTGGAGCAGATAGCCGAGTGGTTAAGGCGTCGGACTCATGAGCCGGCCGTCTTATGGCGTTGTGGGTTCAAACACCGCAACAGGACAAAATTTTCATGGTGAAAATTTGCTATCGTGATCTCCGCCTGCCCACCCAGCAGTTGAATTGGGTACACGGCTATAGGCAGTGATTGTAATTGTGATTGCTAAGGCGATGCACCTCAGGTAGCGTCCCTTGTATACTTCCCAGCAAGCTGAGAATGTACGAGATCGTCTCCATTGGGCCTGTCGGGGTAATAATAACTGTAAAGCGCTTTGAGCTTACTCC
>JAUUEB010500584.1:0-10345 GCA_032362205.1 Clione limacina
GAAGACGGATAGCGGCCGCCCTCTGGGCGAGGGGAAGCACCAAAATGTTCACGCAAAACATGTGCTAAGCAAACCATATGTTGGGCAAAAACATGAGAGTGTAAAAAGCAGTACGCTAACGCACATTTCCGTCAACAGTAAGATGTGACTCCGTTCGAGGTAAAAGCGAACGAAAGAAAGAAGAAAAAAAGAAGAGAGCAATTATTAAACATGGATCCGCCAATACAGCTGTGTACTACGTGTTTAAAAAATAAAGCTTAGTTAATATACAAACAAGCGATGAATTAATAGAAAGTGAATTAGATCAATGCCATATTAATTCAAGCAGATCGAACTAATTAGTCAACTATTCAACCAGACAAACTAAATCTGAATTTGTAAATTATATTCCAAGCTTTAAGTGTTAACATACGTTAGAAGCATATACAAACACGCAACCAAACGGAACATAGAGAGGTTGCCAGCAGATATTCATACATATCAGGCCTACATTTTACCTCGTTTCTACTATATCAAAAAAAGTTACCGTGGAATAAATAAGCCAATAACGTGCGTTATATCCCGAATAGCAGTAATTTCCTTATGCATATTTAATTCTACAAATATTGACATCAATTTTTTTCTCCTTTTGTCAATAATGTATGGGAAATTTATCAGTATATATTACGATATTGAACCCAGTGACCCAGTCATAACTTCTTGTTATGTATTCAATTGTCAATCTCCATTTAAATCATCTTTTCTCTTAAGTCACACGGACTGACTTTTAGTGGATACTGTGACGTTGTATTGTATTTTAATGAGTTGATTATTTGATTTAGCTTTTAGTTTAAATCGATAAGCCAAGTTAATGGTCTAGACCTTTTATAGTGTGTTAGAATTCTGAAACAAAAGTTTGAAATAAAACAAACGAATAAAAAGGGATGATGGCTGAAAAATAGCCGGTAAGCATTTTTGGGAAATATAAGGTGAAGAGTATTTAGTTGTCAACTTAAATAAATGAATTATCCAAAACACGATTCAACTAAATAAGCCTTGAATGATCACCTTTAAGCATGGGAAAGTAGAAACAATAAACCAAGGGAAAGATGCAATATTGATTTGGATATATACAAGTTAATTGCGGTTGAATGGACCGACACACGGTTAAATCGAAGATTCCTTAAAATACAATAGGAATCAGCCATGACTTATTGAGTCTAACAAAAGAAAGACACTAAAATACGTTACCAATCGTTTTGGAGTAAAGCTGGATGCAAAAAAAGAAAAGGAATATCACAGGGATTCATTACATCAGCATAATGAAGATAGCTAATTGTGTTAGAGTCAAACATGAATTAACAATCCAGATGCACATGTAGTGTTGTCAAGTGCAGTGAACACACTTGGATTTTGGCAATATTAAAATTACATTCATACAGACGAGTTGGTTACACAATTGTTACTTTGATTAAACAATCATCCATTCGTAAAGTGACAATCAAATGGAATCAGCACTCTCTGTGTTCTGAACTTCCTGGTGCAATTCAAATTCATAACATTTTTCTTTCGGGTATTCCAGTAGTCAAGAAAATGCGCCCTTTTTTACATTCAACTGATCTTCTGTCTTTATTTAATAGTTCATATGCTCTTCTTTTTCATCTTATCAGCACAAAAAATCATCTCTTTATATTGTTTTGTTTCAACATTGAACGTATTTGTTCAGCAGTCTACAATGTCAATACAATTAATGACAACCATACGCACAGTTTTGCTGACATATCATATTATTGTCAACACTTTAAATAATTGCAACTTAGTTTGCAGTATCATTATTGATATATCAATGAATATAAAGTACCGCTATTTCGTTGCCGATCCTCAGTATTGCCAGATACATTATTTCTAAATAAGTATCAAAAGTAGTATTCTAATATACGCTTTTGGAACTAGAGAAAAAACAAGTACCCGTAGAGAGTACAACCATGACCATCAAAGATCAGGGTCCTACTTATAACACGGCGTCGTCTGCGTGAAGGATATACATGAATAAATTACAATTGGTATAACTTAAACATGTTGTTTTTTTACCACAAATTAGATATACACTTTTAGGGAACCACTAACAAATCATCTGTAAACTATTTCAGATTCCTCAATATTGTTTTGGAAATAATAGCACGTATTAAAACGGCATCACCCATAATGGCTCTAAGGTAACTTTTGAGAGATAAAATAAAAGTTGTTTAAACTGGTATTTATCACTGGGGGCTTTCTAAACATTTGAAGACCATTCTCCAATTAATTCACGGATTTTGTCCAAATTGTAGAAGGAAAAGACAAAAGCGTTCACAGACAATGAACAAAAAGGTAGAGAAGGACAAAGCAATTTACGATTAAGTTCCGTATCCATCAAAGCACAATTGTTAAACCAATAATAATACCTCTTCTTAGTTCTTTGTAAATATATTACTCTAAACAATTTGGATAAAGTAATTTCCGATGAACTTCCGTATTCTTATAATATAAGCACGATGACTCACGTTGCTCCGGAAGTTAACACGAGGGTTGATCATGTTTTTTTAACAAAGACAAGAGGAACATGAAAATACATGTCGATTTTCTGTTTTCTTTGGATCTAAGTGTGATCGAAAAAAAACTTCCCCTGTTGTAATAATTCAAGCTGGGGTCTGTATAATGTGTAGTCACCTTTTTGCTTGGTTGCAAAGATTGTTGAGACTTCTTTGTACCTAAATATGTATATGTTCAGAGGACGCGATTGTCTGACAAAAACGCAAAAATACAAATATTGCTGTTGTATGTTTTCTGTCTCCGTTGACGTCATTTCTTATTTATGTTTAATCCCCGTTGCTACCATTAGTCACTCACTCCAAACAATATAAATTAGAGCTACCATTACTATTATTAATCAAGTCCTCCATTGACAACTTCACTACCACCGTACTAACTAGCTGTACTGATGATTATTCAGCAGCAATCACAATCACGAGTTCTTCTTTAATTATTTTAGAAGGTTTGAATGAACTTAGTAGTTTATTTGTAATATTGTATGCCCCGTTATCCGAACGTGGGAGGATTTTGTCAAAAAGGACAGAGGGTGAGAGTATTATTTAATATTTTTTTTACATACAAAAATTAAAAGAAAAACGTCGGAACAGAAAACGCAACAACGACGGCTAAACGCAAGACGGGAAAACGCAACAAAGACGACTAAACTGAGGACGGGAAAACGCAACGACGACGGCTCATTTTTTTAAAAATTGCAAAAATTCGGCTTTAAATGAAAAAATTAAATATCGCTTCACGATACGCAACACATGAAACTATAAGAAAAGTATCACTTGTCGATCTAAAACATCCTAGAAAAACGTTTATCGACCCTCAGTTTTTAACTTTCCTAGCTCCATTATAATAGGATACTCGCGAACATAAGTCAAGGTGCATCGTTTTCAAACTGATATATTTTCAACAAAAACTAACATTTAATTTTAAAAATTCACATTAACATGTATTCATATCTTCTCAACAAATACGTTATTTTTATAGTTTTTTCCGACTCAAATTATATCCACGGTATTTGTTTTATTTTCACATTTAGCAAAATATGCAATGACTCAGATACAATCACTGCTTGAGACTAAGTCCGTGTATTAATTAGTTTTCTAAAAGAAAGCCTACTTATTCATGGAGGTCTCCCTTATCTGCATAATAAAGTTTAACGTAGGTAACTGCCTGGTTGTGATTTCGTGTAATATAGATTAAAGTGTGTGTGCAAAAAACATGGCGTATGTGAGTTATTTTCCTTTGTAAGCAAAGTTATTCAATTATAAAACAAAAATTGTACATGCATACTCCTTAAACGAATCTGCAACATTTCATCAAATCAATTAATTTTGTAGCCGATATGCCATTTTAAGCTATAAACGGGAACTTTTTTGAGCAGTCTTAGATGGCGTCTAACGCAGGAAGGTACTAACATTGTCAATAAGGGTGGGGAAGGGAGGTATACCAATAATTTGTCATTGCCTGTGTTATTCTTGACAATACCGGGTAAAACGCAAGTCAGTTGGTAGTATCTAAAGATTTGAACAAGGAAAACGTAAACCAAGTCATTTAATACATTTCTTTTCAAAAACATGACAAAAATTATAAGGTGTTATCATTGAGTTTGTTGATTTGATTGTCATATTCATTTCGTGACATATTCTTCAGGAATAAATAAAACAACATTTTGAAGAAAGTGTTGATGTTAGCAGTTTCTCAACGAAAAGGAATAAACGCAGCATGATATGTCCATTAGTTACTCTTTGATTTAAGTCATCAATACCAAATGTGGTAACTGGTGAAAATAGAGGAAATATGTTTCATAATCAAAATGAATACTTCAAAGTAATTTAAGCTCCAACACTCCTATCGGAGTCTACAAAAGATGACACCAGACATAAAGACTCTGATGTCCTCTAGTGCTTATCTACAACGAGTGTGTGGGATGTTTAGCTGATTTAATGCAATCTGGCAGCTCCCATCCAGGTACAAGAAGGTCAACATGACCGTTGTGTATCTGAAAACCTGTTTGATAAGACATACATTTTTCGCAGATGATCTTATACCATAAAGGAATTTATTTCATGTAATACATTACAAGGTATGGGTGTACTTGACAATGAGGCTAGTTATTGATTTCGTAGATTTGTTTTTTGCACATCAGTTATTTATTTAATAACCAAACACGTAAGTAGTCATTATTTCGAAGCATAACACAAGTCCATGTATAATCAAAACTAGCATGGGTTATCCTTCAAGCTTGTCTTCAAAAATTTATCTTCATATTATTTAAGACGCCGAAGATGGTAAAATATGGGATTTTGAAATGATTTTAAAAAAACGCTCTTCAATGCTAAGCCGGCCATTTATAAAGATGTGGTTTTGTGATAATTGTGATATAACGAAAGCAAATGACAATTCATAAATTGCGGGTCAGGAAAAGTTGAAACACATCTAATATATATTCTTTGTTGTTATAGTGAAAATTCTTTGTTAGTGCAGGAACGACTTTGGTCAACAACACAATTTGTGTTTACGCTATTGTTGTTCTTCGATGAAGAATGTATTGCTTAAAATAATTTCATTTCAGACTATTAGACAAATGCGCAAAAATATGGTAATGAAACTCAAAGATTGTCCAGCTAAGATCAATTTGTTTCTGAGTGTATTCTTGTTAGAAGGGTCATTGGAGTGATAAAACGTTGAATTTACAAAAACAATTCTAGTTATAGCATATACTCAAGATGGCCGCCGTCCGATTTCGGTTCATCTCCAGAACTAAGAATTACATATAGCATTAAAAATAGAGAAAATATCACGTTTTCTGAATTTGTTGGTTTCTTATCTAGTGGAAAAACGTGATATTGTCTCTTTTTTTAAAACAATATATGAATGAAATACATCGAATTATATGTTGTCGGCATTGGCACAACATATTCAGGGTGAGTGTCAAAATTGAGATTGAAATCTTCATATGGATATTTTACCATGAATATGACATTGGAATTACATTTCAAATTAGTTGTCAACAACAGTGTTTAAATTTTTATTGCACGACAATGAATTCCAAAAAATATTGAAAGAAACAGCCAAAGGATTTGTGTGTAGTTTTCACGGTGACCATCTTGTATCTATGTATTTATGCAAATTGAAAAATCCGACCATACGACTTTTGATAAAATAAGCAAATTATATGCTGAGATTCGTTTTTAACATGAATGAACTCAAAGTCACTGAGCAAAGGTAATGTATTTGGAAATTGCTATTAATGCACTGATTTGTGTCGTTCATCGTCTAAGTCGTAGTTATTGACCATTGAAAAGCTATAGACCGAAAAAAATCGTTAGCACTAATTCCAGCCCTTAATGATAACAATCATTTGACATAAAAAATGGCCGCCTAAATCTATTTAATGTAATATTCTTATTAATCAAAACACTATAATTATTTAAAACACATTGTTTTCGACACCTATAAACCTAATGGTGGTGTCACTGACGATGTCAATGTTTAAGGTCAAGGTCAAAAGCGGTAATTAAAGGCCAAAGGTTATTATCAAGGTCAACATGCGTTCTTTTGAACGCATGTTAACCTTGGTAATAACCTTAAAGTATCAATTTGACCTAAACAAATGACAAAATTTGACCTCATGAACGAAGACTGCATATCAATAAACGTGTGAACAGTGGTATCATATTGAGAGTGTTAGTTGTTGAGATGAACCGAAAATTGACGGCGGCTATCTTGAATTTATGCTATAACAAGAGTTTTCCAAGTACAATTTTTGTAAAAACAATGTTTTGCATCCTTCTAAGCAAGAACAAATTAAAATAAAACTGAACTCCAAAATTGCAAGGTTTAAGTCGGGAGAATGGGGGGACTAAACCGGACTTGAATTGTATTTATTCTAAGGGTATATTGACACAAATTTTGCCTTGGCCAAAAAAACAAACTGAGTGAACTGACCACTAGGGCTGCCCAATGGTAAAAAAACATGATCAGAATAGATCGTTAAAAGATGTTGCCGAGACAATTACAAATGTATATTTGTTTTTACGGTACGACCATTAGTTCCCGGAATATGAGGTCGAAAGTGACCGTGACTTCATCCGGTCACTATCTAACCACTAATATGGTTCAAAATTCAAATTGTCGTATCTTAATGTTTAGGACCTCTAAATCTTTGCCTTGACACATACACAAAAGATGACAAAAAAATTAGTCACTTTGGGTAACGTTTCGTCGCTAGGTGATTAGCGTATATAGTAATATAGAGTAAAAAACAAAAGCCTTCTCAATTCCGCAGGCATTATACGTACCTTAGCTATCAGCATTAACTTAAACTAATTTGTTTGCTTTCTTAGAGTGTAAACTATCAATACGTTGAAGTCTAGAAAATATGAATGGTTAATTAAGTCGTACAGGGGTCATGCAAGTGAGTTTATGATATTAAAAAACTGGCTTTCATTAAAAAACCCTCATTTGCATAATCCCTGCACGAATCAATTAACCATGACATTTTTATTAGAATTACATCATTTCATGAGTAAGTACGAATCAATTTGCAATGGCATTTTTGGCGAATTATATTTGAAGGTTGAGATATTTTCCATACATACGGATAAGTCAAATTATATGAATGGTACAGTAACCTTCTGTTATTATCATAGCCTACCTGTAATAACTAATGTTGATATAAAGCGGCAGTGATATTTACCAGTTATACATCAAAAGATATACAACATTCGCTCCTGGCGACTCTATCGATATTATATACACAGATACACAGAAAATAATAAATCCTTCATTATGTGTTTTACACTTTGATATATAGCAAGTTGTAAAATATAAAAACATAAAAACCGCATATCAATGCACAAATGCAAAATACATACTATTAACATTTCTGCTTACCTTTTTGCGACGTAAATCATGATATATTCTAGACTAAATATAATCAACCCAGACTCAAGAACCCTTCTTTTCGACGCTCATTTGTTTATGGTTCACAGTGCGATGTATTTATTTTTACAAAACAAATTTAAGATGGTGTTATTGATGTTGATCAGCAAGTCATGTATATTTACCTGATGAACAAAATACGAAAGTGAGTCTCTTCGACGTTGCAATGCTAGAGTTGCTTAACAGGATGTGTAAACAATACTTGGTGATACGTATATCTTACTAAAAGACCAATCTCTGTATGTAAACATATAGATACCTTTCTGCTTTGATGACATAGTTTCCTTGACGAAATAGATATAAACAGCCGAATACACGCTGACAACTTAGAATACTTGACACCGTTCTTTCTGTAAACCAAACTATTCTTGCCTCTGGGGTGCATGTGCACTCATTGTGATATGTATCTCATATTTGCAGTCAGCACAAACGCATTTAAGCATGTCATTTGTCTTTTTCAAATTTGGTGCATTTTCCAAAAATTATACTGAACAAAGAGGCAAGCGTTGGCCTCCGGATTGAATATGCGCTACAGAGTAAACACATTTCGTAGAACTGCGTTTATATTATATGTGCATTTTCAGCGATTGTTAGCAAAAACCTCGTTTCAGAGAATGGAACAAAACTACATTACGGCAACAAACCCAAAAAACAACTTTTTGTCGAACACAGGAAGGTACTCTGATTTTCATTCTCTGTGGGGAAGGGGGTATAATAACAAATTATCATTGGCTGTGTTATCCTTGTCATGGCCCGGTGAAAGTGCTTATTGTTGTTGTTTTAAAGTTAAATCAATTAAGAACCAAACACATCGATAGATTCATCTCTACAAACGCATCGTTCGATATGATTCTTGTTTTTTACTTACCTGTTTGCGATGTAAATCATGGCATATTCTAGAATAAACATAATAAACCCAGACTTAAGTACCCTTCTTTTAGACGCGCATGTGTTTATATTTCACAGTGCGATGTATTTATGTTTACGAATCAAATCAAAGATGTTGTTATTGGTGTTGATCAACAAGTCATGTAATTTCACCTGATGAACAAAATAAGAAAGTGAGTCTCCTCGACGTTGCGATGCATGAGTTGTTTAACAAAATAGAATACATGGACACTTTATTTTACTAAGGGATCAATCTTTTTATGTAAACATTATATATATCTTTCTGCTTTGATAACAGAGTTTCTTAGAATAAATATATATATAAACAGCCGAATACACGTAGGCAACTTAGAATAATTGACACAGTTCTTTCTGTAATCCAAACTATTCTCACATCTGGTGTGATTGTGTACTTATTCTGACATGTATCTCGTATTTGAAGGCATTCGTCTTTGCCAATTATATTTTTTTGTAAAGGCCATTTTGCAAAAAAATACTCATCAATTATAGTTGTCTTTAGAAAGAAGTGCCCACACTTAACAACTATTACAATGAATATGTGAGACAAAAACACATGTTGCATCGCATGTTATGAGCAGATTCAAAATGGTTTAAACTTTCCACACACAAAAAAAGCAAGTAAATTTGCTCTAAAGTAAGTTTATGTAACATTATCATGTCATACATAATTATTGTTCCAATAAAGAATACTTCCCAGCTTAGTATCTTTACAACATATTGTTATATAATATAGAGTGAATTGGATCAGGATCCATATTTTTTGAGAAATTGAAACGACTCGGCTAACAATCTAAGTAGACATTTTCTTGTTAATTACGGACGCTTTAAAAAAAAATGTCAAACCGACATTTATACAAAACATACTCCCAAACAAACGAACAGTCGATTGCGGAGTCATCGTAATATTGTCATATTTACCGTTGTGTTGCTCAGTTTAGTTACAATTTACGTTGACAATTCGATTCCAAGTAGGACTTTTTTGAAACTATTGAGCTCGTTTAAATCCATAATCTGCCCGTTAACAAGTGAAAATCCGAGCAAATACATTTACAATTAATGAAAATATTGCAAAACAGACAGGTCTGATGTTTGAACAGAATTTATTTGCGTAATTAGTCCGGCACCAATACCCAAAATCCATGCCCCCCCAAAAAATCACATTTCTAGTCTATATAATATTCTTGTATGAGTACCTAAGGGTCTGGAATGAGTACTTACTCAAAACAATTTTGGTTTGCAGTGAGGGGGGGGGGGGGGTAATAGCTAAATTTATAAAGCAACCCCTTATTTTCGAACATGTGATTCTTTTTGGGCTAAACTGGCTCTATTCTGAAAACCAAAAATGCTAAAGGGGCCTAATTGGTTTCAAATTAAAGGTAATTTAACTGTCATTATAAAAGTATGGTTATTAACATATTTGAATATTCGTGAATGTTAATTAGAAAATCAAAACTTTAATATTTATGACAAATCTTCCCATGTTTCCTATGCCCCTGGTAAGACTAATTGGTCTAATTTAATTCAATTCACAAGAACTTGTAATTTAGTTTGTTCTATTAGGCAACAAAATAAAATTTATTTTCAAACATTTTTAAATTTTATTTTCCGACTGTTTTCGTCATTTATTTAACGCGTCAAAAATATGTACCTCCGTCTTAAAAATCCCCCCCCCCCCAGCTTCATTAGACTAGTGGCTAGACCACTCAAGATTGTGTCAAAACATTGATAATGTTTTAGACTAATGTAATATTACCAAACATTATACATATGTTTCTTTTTTATTCATGAATATAGATTGAGAATGTCACGTAAGTCATTTATGGAGGTCACGCTTTGCTTATTTGCCCATGAAGCCCAAGGGTCTGGAGTAAAAACAAATTTCAATAAGCCTATATACTTTGATTTGTACTGTTTCTTCACACTACCCGCT
>JAUUEB010500595.1:0-10344 GCA_032362205.1 Clione limacina
ATTGAAAACATTTAAAAGCTCCGAATGTTATGCCCCCCCCCCCAAGTTTTAAAAGTATACAATAGCTACCTTCGAACTGTTAGACTTCTGAAGATATTTTGAGATTAAAAACATTATAACACAAGTTATTTAAAGGTGAAGTGGATGAGAATGATCAAAGCTCCTTGAAGTCTGACCTATAGAAGAGAAAACATCTTAAGTACAGAGGTAAAAGTAATACACGTCTTGCTAAAGGGCATTATAATAAGCTAGACACTTGAAACTGTATGCAAAGTTTGCACGAAAAACATGTAGTGCTAGGACGTAAAAAGACTATGACAAATACCTAGCCTGGCTCTGAAACCACATTCCATTTCATTTTGAAAGATCGACACTCGTGTTTCATTATAAACACCATTCACATGCACATATTCAGCATTCACCTTAAGGTTATCAGTAGCAGATTTGTTTGTGGGTAATATATGCTTTTCATCAGGGTAATATGTCATATAACAATTATTTAGAAAAGTCAAGTCATGGAAATTTAATTCAGTCAATATAATTATTATTTGAAAATTTCATAACGCGAACCATACTCATAAGTAATCGGGCATAAAAAATACACTTTGGTTTAACCAAGACTGTGTTGTTAAATCGAACGACCAGAGAAGCAGTTAATATGTTGTGTATCTATTTTAAAGAAGTATATAGTTTGATACATTGCACGAGCTTGCCTTGGCAATAAGTGGTTCGATATCCTCCGATTTCTTAAGATTTAATAGGTTGACTGATTATGGCCTTTTAAACAAGATATTTGTTAAACTTTTTGTTGTTACCTATGAATTGAGTGTTCGGTGAGCGATTTTGATTGATCTTTCTGTAACGCGCTTTGAGCGTGGCCCTGCTGAGGGAAAGCGCGCTATAAATTAAATTATTATTATTATTATTATTATTTAATTTACTTCACAAAGTAATTTTTTCTTAAAATCTACCCCTATCTTTACTTAGAAACATCATGTACTTGACACATCATAGTACACACCCTAAAGTGTACGGGGATTATTATAAATCGATAAACACATGTTAAGACGTGTAAATAAACACGGCCTACTTGTTAGATACACCCCAAACTTCACAATGTAATCTTTTGTTCAAATCTACTCCTATTTAACTTTGATATATTATGTAGGTATTGTTAACAGAATGCTACGCACGCTAAGGTACAAAGGGATTATTATAAATCGATAAAAAATGTTAAATGTAAATTAACTCAGCGTACTTTGCTATTTTGTCTTTCAGAAACTTTACATTGTGATCAACATGATTATTGACGGACAAAAAGGCTTGATGTATAACATAATATTTTTTAACATAAATGTGACAGTGATAAATTTTGTGGTGAAATCAAGCTGAATTGTACGATGGTTATATGCGATGATTTTAATGTCAGGATTCTGAAGTTACGAAGCGCTTCTCAATATTAAATCTGACTTTACTAACTACTGAATCATGTATTGCGTAAAATATTATTTGATGCATTTTGGCTTGAAGTGATACACTAAAGTCTAATAATATAATATCATTAATTTTGAGTCAAATGCCTAAGATCTACCAGGACATCGTATATGGGCTTTAAAGCGCCGATTTAATGAGAAAAAAATACTACAAAAGTTTTGATTTGTTCCTAATATCTACGACGTCAGTCCTTTTTTGTATCATTTCTATGTGCATGTACATATTTAAAGTCTGAAAACTTGTTATGTGAACTTGTTACACACAGAAGGGTTGAATTCAGTTACTTTTCTCTCGGAACACCGTTTTGGAAATTTGTCACAAAAAGTATTACACTAATATCGTCGTGCTTTGAGAATAATGGACACCTTTTGCATGCAAATAATGCAAGCATGGTATTGCGTTACCACATTGATGTAATTTCACATAATTAAAAATTATGATGATGTCATTTAAATAATGATCCTGTTAAATTGATTTCCATTGGGAGTGTCTAATATCACATTGCTTAAATAAAATGAAAAAAATAAATGCCTTCGCAGTCTATTGAGTTTATATATCTAAATAGCATAGTTTGCTTCACAACACACATCGTCAAATCTGAATATTATATTGAAACAATAACAACAAGAAACATGAGTACAAACCCGACACTATGTAAAATGAAACATTTCCTTCATATGTCAGCATTGCTTACTTAGAACAAACATTGAGAAAATTTAAATCTGTTTTGATTGCAATAAAAAAACCGCTTTAAACGAATCAGGAAAAGAGTGTTCAACATTGTGCGGTGCGTTTCTTAATGAACACAGTACAAGAGGTTCCAGTCCGCCCGCCGGAAGGTGCACAACCGGACGTGTTAATTAAAAGGTTGCATCAGTGTTGAACGCGGAATTAGAACTCATGATACGTTGATGGAGGACACACGTATTTTTCTATCATTCTTGGGTAACAACTTTAAATTCCCTTACTCAGTCAATTGTTAACAGATATTGCTTGAATTAAAAAGGGGTCTTCATCGCTAAAAACATCGTACAACATTTAACGTCAATTAGTTGTATATTTTGTGAGTTATTGTGTTCACTAACATACACACACAAACAGAGTCGTCACATACCCTCCACGAGTCTGTACAACTCGGTGTCGGGAACAAAGATACATCAGATAAATACGTTTCCCATCCTATCGTGAGTGTTTTGGGATTTCCGGGAATTATATGGAAATCTCTTTTGTGAGGTTGAATAAGAACCGGATAAGCAACATTACGCAAGTTGTAAGAGACCTTTTAGCATCTTGTTTGTGTGGGAGTTAAGAGTAATAAAAGTAAATTTGTGATTAATGCATTTCATAAAAAAGAACGTCAAACTTTCTCCTCTCTCCATTACTACCACCGAGTTATGGAAAAAAAATTGTATACACGGTATCAGAGGCTTCGAAATTAAGTGTCTTATGATAAGTGTAGAAATTAATAGTCTTTGTACTTAAGAATTAAGTTTATACGATGAAAGTGGGCGAGGCGTCTAAATAATATTACATTTAATTTGGCTCTTATTACTTATATAAATTGTTGGTTAGCCCCCACAAATGCCTTAAGCGTAACAAATGAATACATGAATATACGCTGAGTAATCAATAGACCAATAATTCTAGTTATTATATTTCCTTGAAGCCCCAGACGCGTCCTTGAATTCAAATATAACAAAATAGCTACATAATAGGCAATCATCATTTCATAGCCACAAAATACGGAAACCATCTGCTTGTCTCTAGGGTATCATTATCATGAATGCCAACACTAGATTCAATAACAACGAATTTATCACCTTGTTTTGGAATGAATAAATTATGAGACGAATATCCCAAAAAATTGCTAACATTCTCTTATTGTGTATATTTGATATACGAATAAAGCATTGCCGGGAAGTTGTTATTGTATGTCTCCGAGGTGCTAGATATTTCCTATCATAACTTCCTCGGGTGTAATACACCTTAAAATGAAATCACACTTTGTGTGAAAACAACGCGATGACGTAACGTATAATGTTATATCAGAGTATACAGACTAGATTATATGAATTAATAATTTGCCCCAAAAAAATATTTTTATAATAGGTAAATATATAAAATTACTGAGCAACATAAACCCTTCTGTCTTTATAATGTAAATGATGAAAAGATCATGTACGTTCTCATACTCTTTAATACTATCCTCCAAAAAATGTTCAATTCTCGCCATTTTGTCTGAGTATATGTGTATTTTTTTCAAAATTTATTAGTATCAAATCATAAGCAACAAAAATATTCAAAATACAAAGATTATTAAGTTATGATATGTGCAATGCTTATTCAGCTGTCAAGTAATATTTTCCCTATTAAACTATTTTCAAATACCGCTGAATCTTTATGTTCTGCTTTGGACTATTCGAAATTAGTTTCTACGTGTTTGAAATCAACATGATGAGCGAATTTCAGTGCACAAATATTCTACATTCTGGCATTTACATGTCTTTTTGAAAATAAACTTTTATTTTATAAATCTAATAACTTTAACACACGGTGTGAAGCATCACCAGGATCAGTGACAACCCTTGAAACAATAAACGAAATCCTTGCGCTAAGAAGCCAAATGGGAAAATGTGGATCAAATAACTGCTTCTAGCACAAACATTTAAATCATTCGTTTAATGACAGGTAATGGAACCCTTATTTGATTATAATAACTCATACGATTCCTATTTTCATGCTGCTGGACATTTTGCTTACACTTGCTTGATCAACTTGCACATATGTTGAATCAGTGTCAGAAAGTTATGGTTTATATATAAACAATCTGCGATATGCTGATGACACTGCGCATTTGGCAACAAATGAAGACCAACTGCAGAGACTTGTTAACGTGGTTAAATAATATAGCAACAAGGCCCGACTTGATATGAACGTAAAACCCAGCAAAGACCATGGTGATCAAACAAAGACAGTGACGAAAAAGTGTAAATCATGGTTGACGGTACACCTGGGTACGCAGATAACTGAACATGCAAGAACATAAACAGAGCTTAAATGCAGAATAAGTATTGAAAGGACAAAGTCCAGCAGGTTGACCAACCTCTCCAGGTCAAAACAACTCAAAGTTCCGCTAAAACTTAGGGTACTTAACTGTTATGTTTTCTCTGTCATGGGGTATGGAGCAGAAGCATGGACACTGACTGGTGTACTGGAGAAGACGATTTGGGCATTTGAAAGGCAGAATAAGTTGGAAGGAAAGGAGAACCAATGAAGAAGTATTGATGCAGTTAAATACAGAGAGGAATATTTTGAAAACGTTGAAGCAAAGAAAACTTCAATATTTTGGCCACATAGAAAGAGAAAAAAGGTTTTTAAAACTTTGGAGAGGCAGATCTACAAGGAATTGGATGGACGACGTAAGAGACTGGACAAGGAGAAGCACCAGTGCATGAGAATAGCTAACGAACGTCACATGAGTGTCATTGCATGTGATCATCTACAGCGGAAATGATACTTCCAGGTCATACAGGTAAGGTCAAATTATGAAACACTACTATGAATATAGATATATGATGTAAACAAATATTGAAGTAAAAGTATGATAAATTATATCGACAATTAAAGTTGAACAATGATAGACTAATGTGAAATACATGCATATACCGGTATCTCCCCGATTACGCGACTCTTGGAAGAAATACTGAAATAGGGCGAGGTTATCAACATCATTATTACATTATCTAGTTGAATTTAATGCCTCTTTAATATAGGGTGAAAAAACGATACCCAGCACTTCCCTTCAAGAAGGCGATAAAAAGTAGTCATGCCTGATGTGATGTCTGATAGACAATTTATTTGACATTAAAATCTGAATTTACGATTATACGCCCTTCAAACAAAATGTTTGAAAATGGCAGACATGATTCATTGAGCGTATTCTTAAAATATTCCTAAAATAATTGTAATTTATCAAAACTGGTATGAAATAAGATTTTTCCACAGACGTTAGGGAGTTTTTACTTTTGACTGTTAATATCACACAACTTTTGTTATATCTAGCCTAAATTACAGAAAACTTAAAAATGTTAACTTGGATTCACCAGGTGAGAATTTGTTTTTTACTCTAACCCTCTAATCTAGCTATTTTTTTAGTCTGAACAACTCCTTAGACACCTAACATATGTGATAAAATAGGGGTTTAATTGAGACATGAAGTAATACGAACCGAGAAGACGTCTATTTATAGACTTATGTCTTACAAAATTGTTCGTAGGACGTCATACATTTAGATTAAAATCGAAAGATTCCATTAGCCCATTTCCATTGAACTGACTACTGACTCCACTTCCACTTATCACATTGACGCCCTCGCATATCAGTTTTATTACATAAATGTGACAGTGATTAATTTTGTGGTGAAATGAAGCTGAATTTCACGGTAAATGTATGCGAAATGTCAAGGCTCTGAAGTTACAAAGCGCTTCTCAGTATTTAACTTAGTTTGGTTTTTACCTTTTCCCGTCTTCTGAAACATGACTTGTGTCAAATGATATTTGTTACTTTTTGACTTGAAGTGCCACACTTAGGTCAACATGACGATAGGATATCATTATGCGTCGTATGTCAAAGATCTGTAAAAAAGACTGATTAATAAATTAGCACAAAAATACTGTAAACAAATAAGTTCAAAATACTAAAGTCATGAAAGTCTTATCTTAACAAGAGCAAAGATTAACGATGGAGAAAAAACACTTAATAGTTACGAGATATTTTAAGTTTAAAAAATAAGTGAATAAAAATGACAACAAACAATAGATTAAAAGTCAACGGAAATAAAGAAATATCTAAAAGTCTTATGCACAACCAGATGCATCAGGGGAATATATCAATATATTGGTTTCTTGTTGCTGTACAGTCGTCTTTGATCTCACATGTTTACCAAACGAGAAAATTGTATTTGGAACATATTGGCGGCTTTACTTGTTTTGTTTAGACGTCTGGGTCCATTTAAGACTGGGATCTCACCAGTCATCAAAGTATAATTTGCTATCCTTATTGCATTACGTCCCTTGACATACACTGATAGTTTATTAAGATAAATTATATTTACCTTCATGATTATTTGTTGTGAAACGTCTTAAAGTTTTGAGACCATCAAGGTCGCTTCCTCAGACGTTAATGATTGCCTAAACACTCATGAGCTGAACTCAAGATGTCAGATGAGTGTGTAGACTGACGCTGGGTTGATGTTCTTTTGGCTGTGAGCTGATAATTTATTGGTTTTACATACTTATTAAATGCTCTTGTTCATAGGCAATGCTACAAAATAAAATGGATTTTTGCACGGACAATAATTTTTAATTATGATCAATTTAAAATGTAATTGAGCTAAGGCGTCAAACGTGCACAATTTTTCCATGTGTTAAACTTGTTCATCAACAAATGAAAGTGTATATCGGCGAATGTGCTACTCCGGCAATTTAACGTTCTACCACATAGAGAATCGTATGTAAGATGAAGCACCACGAGCCGCACCTGCAAACTTGGCTTCAAAACACAAACAACGTAAAACCGAAATATTATATTGAAACAATAAACCCAAAGATAAATCAGATAAATTCGTTTCTCATCCTTTCGTGAGGGTCTTGGGATTTCAGGGAATTATATGGAATCTCGCTCTTTTGTAGATAGAATAATTATAACAGGATTAATACTACAAAAATGTAACAAAATAGGCAAAATAACGCAGGTTGGTTGGAGACCTCTGTGCATCTTGTTTGTGTGGAAATTATGGGTAATTAAAGCTATAAGGAATATGATGCTTTTCATAATATCAGATGTTATGTCTTGTAGACAATATCAATACAATTCATCTTACTCCCAATCTTTCACTTAACGATTGTTCGCTCTTCAACTAAAAAGTGTCATTTTGCAGTCAAAATGGCAAACAATGATGTACATCTGTAATGAGCGTATTATCAAAATAATTGTTATATATCAATACTGGTATCAAATTAGCGTTTTTCTTAGACGTAAGGGAATTTTTACTTTCTAACTGTGAATAGCGCACAACTCTATTCTCAAGGTTGCGTCTAGCCTAAATAACAGAACACTTAGGGTTGTGAAACTGTATTCCCCGAGTAATGTCTTCACACGCTAAGACTCTTATCTATCTCTTTTTCAATCTGAACCATTCACTTCACACTGAACTTGTTTGATAAAACAGGTGTTTAATTTATACATGAAGTGTTACGAACCTGGAGGACGTATATTTATAAACTGATGTCGTACCAAATTGGTGATAGGACGTCATACATTTAGATTACGATCGTACGATTCCTTTAGCCCACATCCGTTGAACTGTCTCGTCAGCCACTTATCACATTGACGCCAACGCATAACATTATTTTTTACATAAATTTGACAGTGATTTTTGTTGTGAAATAAATCTGAATTGGATGATGAATATTCACGATGATTTTAAATGTCAGGGTTCTGAAGTTGCAAAGCGCTTCTCAGTATTTAATCTGACACTATCAATTTATTTCTTTTCACGATTTCTGACCTTCTGAGTAATGACTTGTGTCAAATGGTATTTATTACGTTTTGTCTTAAAGTGACACACTTAGGTCAACATGATGATAGGATAACATTCATTTTGCTTCAAATGTTAAGGATCTATCAGTTATTTTAGCCATAGCCAATCATTTAATTCCAAAGCGTCAACTTGGCCTCATTAGATAAACCATACACCATGTGGTTATAAAGTTCCAGAATGTGATATCAATTTATAATAAGACAAAGTGTAGATCGGAGAATTTGCTACTCAGGAAAATTCACAATTTGCCAAATAGTCAATCGTATGTGAGTTGAAGCACTTCTTTGAGACTATCCAATGACAGTCTCCGGACTCCGGGCGGACAGTTTGAGACACGAATCTCTTATATCTCTTCTTAAGTCCAATTATTTAAAACGTCTAAAGGAAACTAATTTTGATGAAGATGTTTATTTATTCGACTGCCAATACGCATAACACTGTTATTTATATTTGTATGCTTCTAGGGGGAGGGATAGCATCTCGTCTGCTTAATGCAGAGATATCCCGGGATCGATGCACAGAAGATGTAACTAAATACCATCAAAAGAAAATGGCTTAGATCTTTGGCAAATTATTCCTATATTCAGAAATAACGACTCGGTTCAAGCAATTCTGTTCCCAGACTTTCAATGATGACGTCACATGTGAGAACTGATTGTTGAGAGTTATGAGAACGTATCAAGCAGGTCGCCTTCCAGGTGTGTGAAAACACTGGAGTTACGTCGCCCGAATGGTAGTAGCTTAAACGGCCTCGCAATACGTCGGGTTCCTGCATACATTGCTTGCCGCAGAGTTCTTCTATAGCAGCATGCCGTGTGAACGGTACAACAGCACCACATGAATACAGTCCGTACATGATGTTTGCGTGCCCTCTGTATGTATCGCACCAGGGCTCCAGCCGAAGGAGCCCCAGTGATCCGGCTGGATGGAGCGCTGTTGTGTCAAATTAGCCAATGGTTTCGAGTCTCGGTGCCTAACTGGTAAATTTCAAGTTTCAAATTTGGTTTATTGTAGGCTATGGAGCCAATTCTCAAATATTACAAACTTGTAGGAATGGCGACGAAACAAAAATGATTGAACAAATATACAAAATAAAGTAAAAAGAAAAAATTGAGAAATGTTCATGCCTATGTGCAAGATTTCAGATTCTTAACACGAAAGATGTTATTACAGCGTGTTTGCCAAACTAACAAAGAACAACTAGCAAAACCCTCAATAATGGCAATTAGTCAGTCAATGTTTTACAAATATTTCTGAATTTAAATAGCTAAAATTTTATTCTTGTTTTGTACCATTCTTCCTAAAACGAAAGAGATCCGAACAAAATTACTTAAGTACTTACGTAAACAAACATACTGACACTCACACAGACAAGAAGAAAATATACTGCTACACAATATAATTATTGTCGTGGAAAGACTTTACCGATTTTATCGATATTAACGCTAATCGCATTACGACACTTTATAAGTAAGCAACGTTATCTTCGGGTTACAACAGAAATATAACTTAAAAATCATCTACTTATTGTAGCAGGTGTCATCAGTTTGTTAATATAAAATCATGTTTCAGTTTTCCGCCCTTTATTTCCATCAATTGTATTGACTCAGCTGTCAAATGAAAGATTTGTTAAATGTAAGGCGGTTAATCTCATTACACATAACAAAGTCGGTCATTCCTTCAACGAACAAAGAATTCATTGATTGATGTTCATTACTTGTTTTATTTATATGCATGTATTTCCTGTAATTACTTTTTTCTACTACGAGAACATACTTTTTTAAATCTCATTTGTGCAACAATCAGATGTTCCCTTCTTGACCCTTTAATAGATAAAAACTCCCTTCCCACTACCCTCAAGACAGGTGAATTGGAGACAATAGACTCATACCCACCAACCCTGATTCATGGATATACAGATGGCTCTGCTCTCAAGGGCACAACTTTTGCTGGTTTTTGGGCCTTCCTAAAATTCCCAGATGGCTCGGACTTCGAATTCAGTGATGCCTGCGGTAAATCATGCTCTAATTATGATGAAGAAATCCAAGGACTGATCGCAGCAACATAGCTGATCCATCACAACTTTGAACTTTGTGAAAAAGAACCAACTGACTCGGTCATTTTCACTCACTCCAAGACAGCATTGGAGGCATTAGAAAACCCCCATGACAACCCCACTCTTATATTGACCTCCTGGCCCTGGCCATACACAACTTGCTCACTTCCTATGACATCCAGTTAACCCTCCA
>JAUUEB010500606.1:0-18394 GCA_032362205.1 Clione limacina
GATCACAATGGGGGAGGGGGGGTCAGCCAAAATATTACATAATTTTGAGTAGAAAATGACAGTTTTTCAGATGTGAACTTCAAGAATTTATGTAGTTGTGTTTGAAAAAATTACGTAATCCAGGGGTGGGGTCAGCAAAAGATTACAATGGGGAGGGTCAAACGGCACAAAAAAAAGATAACATAATTTGTGAACGGTCCCTAAATTGGATTCTAGATATTGTAACTAGTGTTTTCTTGAAAGGATAAATTCCTCTTAACTGTTTGAAACTTTTCAGGGTTTTAGGTGTTCAATGTCAATCTTGTGTGAGTTATAAAATTAGTAAAAAAAAATATTTGAATTAATCCGTCAGGAAGACTGTATACATAAATAATGCATTTAAGGCTTTGCTGTAAGCATTTTTATACTATCATGAAATCAACAACTCTCAATGAACAAATATAAAGAAAAAATAGAGGGCCCTATTGTCTAGTGGTTAATACAGCAAACTGTTTGTTAAGTGCGACCTGAGATCTAAGGTTTTGTCCCCACTGTGGGAGAAACAATTTTAACATGAACATTTGTAAAAATAATGGTAAAAGTGACCATCATGTTATACAGAGTTGATAGAAATCATTTCACACACTGCTGGATAACCAGGTGGTTGACTTAACCACTAAGCCTCTGCACCTCGTGCACATAGTTAAAATGATAAAAAAACCTCAATGCATAAACAGAGTTGTGCTTAGCCTGTTGATTAAAAGCTTTTCCACACCTTTTTGTGTAATGTATTCAACCTTTAATAATCTTAATGTCGGTTTCAATGACAACTTTTAAATAATATGTTCCTTTCACACCCAGGTTGTGTTTATTGGCCCTTATGAGCATCACTCAAATATTTTGCCATGGAAAGAGGCTGGGGGACAAGTAAGTACTCTTTTGTTTTCTAAAAGTATAATCTTGATTAGTTGGAATTATTTAGTTTTCAATGGGACACTTATGTGATGTTACTTTTCTTCACTTTGCTTGGTCCTATGGTGTATTCTTATAGTTTTCACCACCCCTGTCTTTGATGTTTTAAAATGAAGCCCTATGTTAGAGGTGCCAACACTGGTCTTATTAATATCGTTGCTGGATACTTCAATGGCTTTTGATAGTAATTCAGTGATGTAGTTTCAGGAGAATGGCAGAATACTTAATGTATTTATCATACAATGGTTTTGATGACTCTGGAATTAAACTTGTTAATATAATGTGTTACTACTAATCATTTATTGTTAGACAGTTTTAGGAATAAAGGACATTCAGGCACTTGTTTTGCTTAATCGACACTTTTTTACTGACTTGAAGTCTAATCACAAGTATTTAATATCCTTGATGATGAATATTTATCTGCTTGATTTTAGGATTTAAGATTGTTATAATTTCTCGATAGAATATCAATTTGCGTCACACAGATCCTTGACAAGGATGCACTAACATTGAAACTAGTTGGATAAGAAAAAGGTCAGTCATTTTTAGATTATCCCACACTTTGTGTTGACCACAAATATAACTAACACCAAGTTCTACTTCTATTTACAAAGATTATTATAAGCCTTGTCTTTTTTTTTTACTAGTTTGGATAGAGTACACCTTAAGATATGTTTTTGTGTATCTAGGTTGTCAGAGTGAAAGAAAACCAAGGAGGTGGCATTGACTTGTCTGATTTAAATAGCCATTTACAGGTGAGACCTTAGAATTGCACATCTTATTTCTATCTAGTATATATAAAAGATTTTAGTTTATCATAACCCTGTCTTGAGTTTGAGGGTCAAGGACCACTGGTATTTTCCTTAGATGCTCTTTTCTCTCTTTCTGTTTATCTTAACTACTTTTTCTTCTCTTTTTTTTTACTTCTGCCTCCTACCTCATCAACAGATACTTCTTTGGCTCATTTCCTTTCATCTTTTTCTCTCTACTGTTTCATAGTTCCATTTTTTCATGCCTTTCTCTTTCTCATTTTTATGCATTCTTCTTATCTTCCTAATTTTCCTTCTTCTTTCTGTCTCGTATGTCTTCCTCTTTTTCCTTTTTTTCTTGAGTTTTTTCTCTCAATATTATTTCTCCTTCCCTTTTATTTTCCCCTTCTTGCCTCTTTTTCTTTCCAATTTCTTCTTTTTTCTTTATTTACTTTTAGTGTGTCTTTTTTGTTGCAAAATGTCTATAGTATCCTTAATATACAGATTGTATTTTTAAAGTTTAATAAGATTTAATCATTTATAAACGCTTGTGAAATTTGCATGAAAAAAAGCTGTTAAATCTTTTAAAACCAATTTCAAAAACTGTTTATCTGCAAGTGGGCACACATGAATGAAGCTTTAAAAAGTGTTACCTTCCATTGTTATTGTTTCACCCCCGAAAAAGAAGAATGCACTGCCATGTGTTTTCTAAAATGTTATCATGAAAGAATAAACTTATCATATATTGAACTTAAGTTTTTGTATCTTATTGTCCAGGCTTACAAAAGCACAGGGAGACAATTGATTGGTGTGTTTAGTGCAGCCTCTAATGTGACTGGAATCCTTAGTGACGTCAATGCTATCACCATCTGCCTGCACCGCCATGGAGCATTAGCTTTCTGGGACTATGCTTCAGCCGCACCATATGTCAAAGTTGATATTAATCCATATGTTGGAGGGTAAGATTTTTCACTTAAATCTTTTTTATCTGTAGTTAAAATTTGATGAACACGTCTAGGGATATTAATTTGATAAATGTGTGGAATAATTCAAAAAATTATAAATTATTTTAAAAACTCTCATAATCAGAAATGTAAGGAACCAGGAAATTTAATTTAGTTGTTTGAAACTATTCAATAGAATGACTTGTTTTCTAACATGGGCCGATAATTGCTCAGGTATTTCTGTTATTTTTGTGTGGTATTCTAATGCCATAGTTTCTTAGGCAACACTTTCTTATCCACAGAAAATTTACTTATGGAAGTAAAACATTTCTCAACAAGATAATATTTCTTAAAGTAAAAGTAAGAAAATAAAAGAATGAATGCACATGGTGTATTGTTACTCATATCTTTATTTTCATTAGCATGAGTTGTTGTTGACCACTGTAAGATTTTTGATGTTACAATGTTGAAATAATTTATCTTTACCATCAAATATATGGGTTTGACTTAAGCTTTAACTGCTTTATCCTAATTTCTTTCTTTAGACAAGATCAACACCTGGTGTATAAAGATGCCATTTACTTCTCTGTGCATAAGCTTGTGGGAGGAACATCAACACCGGGTAAGGCATGGGATACATGTATTTGTACATATTTATAGTTTCATATCTGGTTACGTCAAATTATCAATACTCATTTCTGAATGTTGGGTAATCTAGAGCAGAGTCCTAATTTGTTTATGCATACAACATATGAGATATTTTACCATTGTCTTCCAGGACAACTTACCTTTGCAAGGTCTGAAAAGACCTCAATACCCATTTTACTGCTGGTCAGCAGATTGACCATAAAAACCTTGATGGAACTGAGAATGAGCAATGATCACTCACTTGATAGAATCAGACACTTTATCAGCTGCACTGTCGGCTCCTCCAATAAATAATTGTTAAATTGTTAATCAGTCAAGTCCTTTGCCATTATTTCAAATAGGTTAGAAAAATAATAATTTCATCACATAAGATTTTGACATGTTTTCATCATCAATGGTGTGGTGTATAGATTAGATACTTAAGCCGGTATTTCAATAAATTAAGCAAATACCAATCACAAAAAAGGCAAGTCAAGAGTATCTGATTGTTTTGTTCAATGGAAGAAAAGCTAAAAAAAGTAGAAATAAAACATATTTCTCTTGACATTCACTTAAAATAGAGCTATATCTTGAATTACACATGCATTTATTTTATTCACAGGGGTTTTGATTGCAAAGAAAAAGCTTTTTAGAAACCCTGTCCCTCATGGTTGTGGTGGCGGCACTGTCTTCTTTGTGAGTATTCCTTTACCATATATATACTTTCTTGAATATTTATCATTATTTTTCTTAAAAGTTTAAAATGTTAAGAGACCAAATAACTAACTTATAAAAGGCAAAACAAATTAGTAGTTTCTCACAGGATTAAGACTTCAAATTATGAATAGACTAATTCATATTATGGATTATTTTTTACTTAAACAAAGAGGGAGGAAATCAGGACTTTTGCATTGGCTTCAAATCATCGGTTATTTGTATTAAGCGAGTTCATATTTTCCGGATTCTACTGTAGTCTATAGGAAAAACTAGCAAAGGAAGTAATAATTGAAGGCCAAGGACAATTTACCCTGGTTCATGAAAATACAATTTTTAGTGTTTCTAAGTAAAGGACATAATTTCTTGGTACTTTGATATGAAGATAATTCATAAGACTTGTACCAGTACCATGACCAGTGTCATCATTTTTAGTTTGATTTTGTCACAGGTGAGGCGTGAGCAGGAAAGATACCTTCAAGAAGCGGAGGTCAAAGAAGAAGGTGGTACCCCAGCTATTGTGGATTCAATTAGAGCAGGGCTTGTATTTCAGTTGAAAGAGGCAGTAGGTTGGGAAGCTATTGAAGAACAAGACCAGTTGTTACTAAGGTTTGTTTGATCTTGCTGTTATTGTCATCAAACAATTGGTTCTTACCTCATTATTTCACTGCTTTAAATAACCTCATCAGCGTTTGTTTAGGGTTTATCTTTGTTTTTTTTTGTTTTGTTCATTTGCTTACAGCTGGAAGAAAGTCATCTGGTTTGTTGACTGATTTTGCGATAGCCAACAGCTATAAAGACTAAAGTTATTTGTGTTCAATTGATTTAAATAAGCGTTTGATGTTATTGATTCTACAAAAGATGTTGCTTATTCAAATATCTTTAATTACTAGATTTTTTTGACTGCATGTCCTGACCATGTACATTATAATAATGTAATGAATGATTGTAGTGAAATTTGTCATATTGTGTTAATCTCACTGTATTTCTATTGACATCTTTTATATGTAATGCGCTTTGAGCCCATGTATGTTATATTGTTATTATTTAACACTTTAGTGCTTTCCTTTGCCCAGAGGGTGGCTGCTATCTGTATTCAGAAGGTACTTTTGTATTTAGACTTTTAGAGTAACAGCTATTTGATAAGATATTTAATTTTTGAATTTTGCTTTGATGCTACTCTTCCTTCAATTTCCAAACACCAAGGGATCTTAAATGTGCGCAACTTTGCTAGTAGTCTTTCGTTTAGTTTTCCATTGCTGATAAGACTAGTTCCTAAATCCTGCCTATCCAGGAAGATCTAAATAGTTCATGCGTGCACCAGTAATAAAATCTTTTAAGCATGTGCAGTTTGTACTGTTACAAAGTACAAAGAAAGTCACTTTTGCCAAATTTTCACACATGAAAATGTTTCCCTTTTTCAAATTTTGTTTAAGTTATAGTTTTTATTCTGAAATAGTTAATTATCAAAGAAGTAAGACGATCAGGACTTTTAGATTTTGCTGGTTTTGCAATAGTTCCAGTTTAACAGTTGTTAACTTTATATAATGATGATGCTAACATAAGTCTTTATCAAAGCTGTGTCATGTCTTCTTTATCATATTCTCATAACACATTCATCCACAGTAAAGCCTTACATATGTGGTCACATTGTGAAAATCTTGTCTTGTTGGGTCCTGAGAATATAAGCCACAAGCTGCCAGTGTTCTCCTTCCTGATTCACCATCCAGGCACAGGACGCTTCCTCCATCACAACTTTGTGGCTGCAGTGCTCAATGATGTCTTTGGTATCCAGGCTCGTGGAGGTTGTGCATGTGCAGGGCCTTACGCTATGGTTAGTCTTAGAGTAGCTCATATGGGGCGCTAAACAACCTTAACTATGATCAATTTGCTAACTAGAAGGTAGTCACAGAAAAATTATTTGAAGCTAACAAACACATTAATACATTTTAGGGTAGAATTAAGTTGCCCTGATGGTTGAAGTTCAAAACTTTCAGTGTCCTATCAAGGAGTGAAGCTTGCTTCATATTTGTGAGCTAGTATTTTTTAATTTTTCAGATTTTAATTCATTAGATTATTTTAAAAATACTTATCAGAGAATGAAAACATTTAGTAAGTCCAAAATTGCTTTATATAATTTAAGGTAGACATTTCCCTTCAATGCTGGATCCCCCATTATTTTTTTAAAATTAGGATTATGGGGTGCTTTGGCCTTTCTCTTTTTTTGTGATCAGCCTTGTTCGGGATGAAACTTAGTAAAAAAAATCTACCTAAATATAACATGATGATACACATACAATAGAGTCCAGTTAATACAAACCGCTCAGGACCGACCAAGTCACTTCAAATTATTGATAAGAATTACTTAAACAAAGAGGTGAAATTGAAAGTTTTTTAAATTGCTTAAAATAATCTATCATTCGTTAGAATTATAAACTCGGAAGTTATAATGCATAATATTGTTTTCATTCAAAGTTTTGTTCATAGCTTGGGCGATTTATAGCATTTCTATTGATGAACATCAACTTTTAGACCAAATTGTCCCATCTCACAAGTTCAGGCTTCAAATTATTGATAGACTTATTCGTATTAAGAATTATTTTTATAGCTAAACAAAGAGGGGGGAAATTGGGACATTTGCTTTGAATTTCCGATAATTTGTATTAACCGGGTTCGTATTATCCGGATTCTACTGTACAATTGTGTCAATATAGGAAAGTTGCTTAATACCAGTTTCCTTAATGTAACAGTCAGTGTGGATCATTAGGGTCTGATGTTAGGAAGACTATTGTAAATTTTTAGATGTCACATTAGTTTTTCTTAAATTTATGCAGGACCTGCTGGGTATGCCAGAAGACACAGCAAAGCAGATTGAGGAGCTTATTGCTGAGGACAGGTTAGTTACGTTTTTATAATGGCTAGCTTGATCTGTCTAGTGATTGCACTTGAATTATGATGCACAGTGTTCAAATGAGCTTTGATTTTTCTCATCTTTACATTTATGTTAAATGAGTAAAGAATTAATTCATTTTCTTCTTTTGCATCCTATTATATTACTCAATTATTAGATACACATGTTTTTCAGCGTTGCCAAGGAATAACCCTTCAAAGACCAATTTTTGCCCTAAAGATTTCCATTAATAAGTGTCATTAAATAAGGGAGCATTCTTCAAAAAAAGAAAGAAAAAAACAAATTGGCATGGTCTCTGTAAAAAAAAGTTTGTACCCACCATTTAGAATGAACAACTTGCTTATGTTTTGTTAAAAAGGAATTTTCTACCTAGAACAAAACTAAAATTGGCATGGTATCTGAGCTTTGTAACCACCCTCTAGAATGAACATGGCAAAGCAGGCCTCTCTGACAGGTGTTAACTAAGTGGTGTGGCTCAGTGAGGTAACTGAGTATGATCACTAAGTCTTCAAAAGTACCTTCACACCCTAACAATGAACTGTCTTGTCCAAAAAAAAATCCTGCTTGGTGTTAATTGTGTGGGTTGATCGAGTAACTCAACTGAATAAAGTGTTTACTTATTAAATCAAATTAAGTTGAATACCCTAAAAAACCTGGCCATAACCTTTCCGGGCACTTCAATTCAATGTACTTTTTTTTTATAACTTAAAAAAAAACTTATGAGCTTGAGTAAAAGACATGGATGATATGGGCACACTACACTATTCATTTATACTGTTATTGAGTAGTAGAAGACAAGACCAGAACTCAAATCTCTAGACAGACTTACAAATAATTGCAAATATATTACCTTGCTTCTTAAAACCAAAAGGTCATATCCCACATGCTGATACGCACATATTATTGAAGAGATGGATGTTAGAAGAAGGTGGGAATTGGTTGGGATGGAAATTAATACTCATCAATACCCATCAACATCAATTATCACTTTCTCTTAGAATACATCTCTTCAAGGTGATGTGCACAGCGTTGTTGCAGACCTCTCAGAATTGAGGTTTTACGTTGTTTATATACCTGGGTATTCGGAATTGTACATATTTAAGGTTTACCTTATTTGATTACATCAAGACAATAGTTGATGCCTTATTCTTTGGAAAATTAAAAATTTTCTTTTTCTATGCAAAGAATTTATATCGGTGCAAAATCAAACTATTTGAAATATTTGTGGTTTTTGTAACTAAATCTAAACTGTAAACGTCAAAAAAACGAACATGTCAAATTCTGTATTTCATTATGCCCCTTACTTTATTGTACTAACAATTTCATAAAGGTAACAAATTATACTAATAATTTGTTAGTTCCCTTTGCATAATAAGAACAAACTTTGTCGAAAGCCTATCATTTTCAAGTCTCAGGGTGTGGGCAAAGTGCATCAAACGATATAATAAACAACTGTAAAACACATCTTCGTGTTTAAATGGAAAGAATTATGACCAAAAGTTATTGATTTAATGAGATAATTTGTGGCATCCAAAGATAAAACAAATGTTTATAAAATTATCGATTTACAAGGAAAGCAAGTCAATCAGACACAAATGTTCATTTGGCATCATCAGTTTTAGTCTGATGTATCTCATACCCCTCACTCACATCTTTTGTTTCTAATTGTCTACCTAATACAACATCTACAATCTTTTCTTTATAAATCATTTTTTTAAACGGAACAAAATCATGCTTCCCTAAACGTTTGGTTTAAACGCCTAAATACAGTTTGACTTCTAAAATTTTACAATATTGACTGATTATATATCAGCAAAGATGAGTGGTGTGCATAAGTCAATGAATTTGTATTAAAATATCCACATTCTTTAGTTTGTTTGATTGAACTTTATTGATATTCAGTCTGAAATTTCTATTCTGATGTATATTGCAAAAAAAACCATATAGAAATATATTTACAGTAGTCTTTTTTTCTTAGAAGTTTGATTTAGGAAAGGAATTCTAGTGTTATTTATTCCCAGTATATGCATGTCTAGATAAAAAGTTTGGAGTACTCTGAAATGTTAATGGAACTAAATTATCTATTTTCTTTTTTTTCCTTCTTTATATCAAGTACTATAATGTCATGTTTGATATTAGTAACATTTTGTTTTCCTGTGTCTTCAAAGTCGACTTGACCGTGTTCATCTAAGGAGAAGGGGAGAATACTCTCACAGAGAAATCATAAGGTTAGTGTATTTTAAATTCTTTAAAATAGCCACATGTGGTGTTGGACAAACTCTGTTTTAGTGTCCCATTTTATTTAAGTTAAGGGTCAATGGAGGGGATTAAAAGTGGTCATTGTTACTTTAAAAGGAATATTAATGTACCATCTATGGCTGATAGTTTGCCAGTTTTTGCTGGATCTGGTTTTTCAAATTATAATTTCAATCTCGCCACTTTGTTTTTGGTTTTGAAAGAGTTATTAACAAAGACAAAGAAGGAAAAAATCAGAAGATTCAAATTTCTCTGGTTTTTTGGTAGAAGTTTGGTCCTTCCAGGTTGTTTCTTTCAGTGTGTATTATCTGAACTTTCAGCTATGTTACGAGCATAAATTACTGTAAGAATTATTTATTGACAGAGAGTTTTTCCTTGCCAAAATTGATTTAGAAGTTTAAAGGGAGGATATTTTTGAGGTCCAGCAATCAGGAAATATCAATTCTACACTAGTAGTGTGTGTGTGTGTGTGTATGTGAATGCGTTTGTGAGGATCTATATACAATAGATATTGGTTTAATCAAAATTATCGATTCCAACTCTTTTTTGTTGAATAGAGAATTTGTTGAAGTTATTTATGACTATCATCAAACAAATATCAAGTTTTAGCCAAGGGATTATGATACTTGAAACTTAAAAGTAAATTCAGCTCACAAGTTTAACTGCATTGATTGTAAGATATCTCAAAGTTCAATACAACCCTGCTTACCTTACAATTACAGCAGAGATATAAAGAATGAACAGTAGAGTGAAGACCACACAATGCTACTTGTTACAAGTAAAATTGCTGAGTGAGAAGTGTCCTTGCAATCGTTAGCATTAACTTAACCTGTCACTAATTGCTTAGGCTGTAGAAATCTTGCAGTCCTAAAGAAAACATTACCTTCTCAAGACGACCCTTGGCAGCACTCTGTAGGAAGGGAAGCACCAAATAAGTCTGTCAAAGAACAAAAATATGTGAAGCAGTTGAACAAGTTGAGTCTGTTTGAGCTATAAGCTAGTTTACAAACAAAGAACTGTATATGTATGTCTTCTAAAGTCCCCATTGGCGTTTTGATATCGAGTGAAGCTATTGAAAATGATTGTTTTGTTTTTACTAATAATGTTATAGATGTTGTTAGCACCATTATAACAATTTAATATTTTCTATTTCAGGCCTGGATTTGTACGTATAAATCTACCCTACTTTTATGATGAAGCCTGCATAGATTTTGTTCTAGAAGCTATAACTTTGGTGGCCCAATATGCTTGGACTCTTTTACCTCAGGTAACAAAGATCTTTCTCTGAGACAATTGCACTTTATAAGAAAAACGCTGTATGTTCATCAGAATAATTATTACATGCCTCCATAAGTCGATTCAACCCGAGGATCCACAATTTATACTGAATATGTGAGCACATGGGTTTGGAGTTCTTCCATTCAAATTTAGTGACATTTAAGGAAGTCAAAATTCAAATGTTTATTTTTTATTGTATGTCATAACAAAGAATAAAGTTAATCTTGTCTTTGATTTTTATGAAAATAAAATAAGATGCAACTTTGTTATAACACACCTGGTATTTTTTATTTGATTTATAACATGACTAGAATTTCGGGTCGCTAAACGCTTTCTCCCTCAATTCGTTGTTTTTATCTTACCTCCTGTACTACATGATTTTTACATTCTGATAAGATGATTTTTATCTTCATAAGTGAGAGATGTGAAATTTTTGTCATGCCCTTTTTTTTAAATAATTTCATGTTCTCTTTCTATTTCAGTATTTGTTTAACCCAGAGACAGGAGAGTGGAGACAAAAAGATTTCCAGGTTTGTTATGAAGGAATTGTTGTCGCTTTTATTTAGATCATTTTGTTACATTTAAAAAATACAAATAAATGAGAGCTAATCAAAAGGACTGATATTCAATTAGCCACTTTGGTGCGTCACCTCACATCAGACTTCAGAAGGACCTTGAGAAAGAATAATATCATACTCTCTTAATTTCATCAGTAGTATGCACTCCACCGGGTACTCCTGACAGTCACTTGTTTGTATCAAACTTTACTTTAAAACTTTGATACAAGAAGCAGTGTTCCAACTGGTATAGGCAGTTTGGGAATACTGTATACCTGTTTTTTTCCGCGGTCACCATATTTTCGCGGTTGGCATCCAGTCCGCGAAAATAACACGACCGCGATTTGGGTAAGCTAGACAACAAGCTATCATACCATAGCAACTAAAGTAGGCTAGACTATGAATCCGCAAAAATAAAAATCCGCGATTTGAAAAAATCGCCCAACCGCGAAAAAAAGGTGACAGCGGAAAAAACAGGTATACAGTATGTAGATACTGGTGGTAACATCATTTTTTAAATCTATTGAACCTGGGTCAAAATAAGTTGTGATTTATCCTATATACCTTTTATGTCTCAACACAACCTTCCCTTATATGAGTTACTTGCGCAAATGGAGAAGGAGATGCTAAATTGCGGAATAAGAAATTTATTTAGGTTATTATATCTTTTCATCTATTTGAATGTGGTTTTTGTTTAAATAAAGCAACACATGAGATTAATATGTCATTGCATCAGATATTATCTTCTTTTATCATTTTAATTTTTGCATAACTTTTAGAAGCATACATTCCTGCATTTCCTTACTGCTATTATGTTGCAGACTTTCAAAGATCGCAAATGGTTGGGGCATGTATCCTATGCCAGTGGAAAAATGAGATATAACAGCCCACCACAGCATGTCAAAGGTCCTCTCCCGTCTTCTTATCAGGTTTGTGATTTTCCATGTTTTATTCGCTATTAACTCATATAACTCTTTTATAAGCTTTTAGAAACAGTTTTATAGTCTCATGTCATTAGTTGAAATAGTATAAAAACAGCAACTGCACAATGCCAACAACTCCAATAAATTCAAAGATGTCTTTCTAGTGATTCAACAGCGCTATGCTCTAAAAACTCTAGGATATTGCCATTGGGCTCAGTGCCATAAAGAGTCTATTTTTCTAGTGCTTCTATATTCCAAAGTTTTTGCTGTTTTACTTTTATAGAACATGTCATAAGAAGCAAATACATCCTATGCCTTAGTAGAAAACAGAAAAATGCTATTATAAAAACTTTTATAGTGATAACATAAATATTTTTCTTCTTATTGTTATTATTAATATTAATGTCCTTTTCATGTTTTCAAATTAACTTGTTAACTTTTAATTTTATATTTACAGGATTGCCTTGGTAAGGCAAGAATTATATTCAGCCAAGCTCAGAAGGTAATTCAATGAATGTCTATAGCCTATAATTTGTTATTTTCTATTTACCAATAGTTCATGCTATTGGCCAGAAATATTGACATTTTGCTTATATTACTGTAAAGCACCTATTATTGCAAGCTTTTTCCCCACATTTTTTGCAAGAAATCATGCAATTCAAGTAAAATAATCTCTCGCGAAATGTATAGGTAAATAGCAATGACTTCTGCACGTCTACTTATCTTTTGACCACACAAGCTGCTTTTGTGACTCAAGATTCCTGATTTAGTTACATTAAGAAATAAGATAAGTTATGGAAGGGAGGACAGTCACACTAGTTAAGTAGGACACAGCACAAGCAATAAAGTTATGTGATAAAGAAATTCATGTTGTATTGTTATTTCAATTTTAAATGTTTTCACTTTAGTTATTTCGAATATTTTATAAGATGGCATCATATTTTTATAAGTCTAATTATGTTGTTTGATTCCCAGGTTAGGTGGAAGGTGGCTGACCAGACTGTGATGTTTGATGAAAGAGCTCAACATATGCGATGGTTTGTTTTACCTAGTGAAGCCAATACCTGTCTGCAGGGAGGCAGCCTCAGAAAAATCTCCCCACTTGATCTTCCATTCTGCCCGCCAGGACTTTTGGCACGTCTTGGCTATTTGAAAGAATCACATGAGCAAGCTCTTCATAGAAATGTTGACAACATAGAACAACCGTTGTCTTCACACAAAACCAAGTCTATACTTGAGCATAATGCTACTGCAAAAGAACAGTTGATTTCTTTCTCAGAAGGTTTTTCTGAAGCCCTTTGTATTGGATTCAAAGATGCAAACAATACACAAGATAACATATCTCTTGTAGATAACAATGTGCATGTTGATTCAGAACTAACAGAGAATTTAAGTGTGGGCAATGAAGTGTGCCACAATACATTTAACAGTGTACTAGGGTTGAAGGACACAAAAGCAGATTCTTCTCCTCAGAATAATCTACATGCCAAGTCAGAAAATGCCAGTGAGCACTTGGCAAAGCACCAGAGTCAATCTGTTAATGCTCTGAACAATTCAAACTCTCCTAATTGTGATGATAAGTTAATTTCTCCTAGTGATAATGTGGAGGAAAAATATTGTATTCCTGAACCTTCAAAGGAAAAATTGTCTATTGTAGATGACTTGCCAACATTTTCATGTCCCTTTGTGCCAAAGAAGAAAATGCCAACAAAGAATCCTGAGAGTGACTCTGCCTCTTTGTCATCAAAAGAACAGATGAGTGAAGCTGATGCCACAGTTAAATGGTTTTCACCCCCAAAGCACATCTTCAAACCTACAATTTCAGTAAGTATTGTGTATTTATTTTGATCATTCACAAAATTATGAGTAGGTATGGTGGCCTCAAAGCAACAGATGCGATCGTATCAAACACTTCATATTTTTTAAACTATTATAACTATAACATTAAGTTTGACTGATATATTTTGAGAATCATTTTAGACTCTTCAGCTTCTGGTATGCTATGTCATCAAGGCTAATTCAAAACAATTTTACCTTTTGAATCAAATTAATGGTACAGAAGATCTAGTGAGAAACTAATACTAATAGCAGGAAAATCTATGAAGATCCACAGTATAATTTATTTTTCAACACCAAAAGGTTCCAGTTGGAACAACTATATAAACACAACCAATAACAATTATCAACCTTTTCTCTTTTCTAGAGGTACATGCCATATCTGGATGACAGAGTACACTTTTTGTAACTTTTTTTTCTGAAAGTTAAAAGAAATATCTTATAAAAATATGTATTAGATACAGTTGAATGCTATTTTAAAAGCAAAATGAATCTGTTATTCATGTAATTCATTCAATAACCATATGATCAAACATATGCATATTTTGTATGCATTGCTTATAAGGAGCTTGAGGGTTTTGAAGATGTACCTATAAACCTTTGCTGTTTATCATTTCAGAAGATTAATCAAATTAGACATGAGTTTTTATTTTTCATTGAACAGGCGTTGGAGGAGTACAGCATGTTAAAGAATGGAGACAAAGTTTTAGTCTGTCTGTCTGGTGGTAAGGACTCACTGTCTCTGCTTCACACCATACATCAGTATCAATTCTTTGCTAAATCCAAGGTAGGTCTGCAATGGTCAGATTACTAAAAAAAACACACAAACAATTCTGTGAGTATAAAATATGTGTGTGTATTAAACACAGGAAACAAACAGGAATGAGGCTTTTTAAGTTAAAGATTTCTCATAGACAAAAATGGTCATAAATCCCAGGAAGAATGATGGAATCACTGATTCATTTTTATCTAGGATAATTCTGTACTTTATGATACACCAGACAAAATTAGACTCATCAAAGACATTTTGTTAATGGAATGACATTCATAAAGACAAGATACCATTGCATTTGAAAAATTCGATCTGCCCATGAATACATTTTTGTGTCAAAGAAAACTGCTGAGACAGTGAATTTTCAGTAAACACAAATATCAGAGGCCTGTGAAAAAGTAAAGTTTTGTCCCGTGATCGTGTTCAAGCGTAGGAGAATCAGGAGTAAGAGTCTACAAGGGATAACTATAATGTGCTAGTTTCCTGTTGCTTTCCACGCACCTCTACTATCGCTTTACCTAAATAGGTTAGCTCCTCTTTCGTTTGGACTGTTTTTGGAACACAAAATATGGTCGAGCCGAGAGATCGAACCCACAGTGTTCTTGGTGAAAGCTTGTGGCCCTTATCAACTGAGCTATATGGCCCCTAAAAAAAAATTATTCAATTTTAAGCGTTTTTTATTTTATGTGCTGTCAGGGTTAAATGAGCAAATGTAACAGTTGCTGGTTGTTAAACATTCATTTCAAAATAGGAATAACCATAATTACCACAAGCTCAAGGTCAATGTCATCTTTGAATCTAAAAATTAATTTGTTTTGACTGTTTAATGAATTTTTGTAGCTTAGGCAAGGGCCACATAACTTAGTTGCTCATTATAATTTGCTTGTTTTGTCAGGGTATAGAATTTCATATGGGAGCAGTGACTGTGGATCCACAGACTCCAGCCTATGATCCAAGTCCATTGAAGCAGTACCTTGCCTCACTCGGGGTTCCTTATTTCTATGAGTCACAAGGTGGGTAAACTGAAACATGGATGTGTGCTCTTTGATCTAAAGAATCAAATGAACTTTTACAAATTAAAGACAAACTCCATTGCAATTTTTCTTTAATTGAACATCTTTCTCTTTATTTTTCATTAGGATTTGGTAATATTTAATCAACAGGTTTTAGGCCAAACAAAATTAATAGTATGGTTATGGTTTCATGCCCCCCCCCCCCCATATTGAAAAATATTACAGTGTAAACAAGAAACAAAAAATTGAAAACACATTTTAAAATGTAAATAAACATGAAAGTTTCCCGGTACACAGTATTTCATCATTAAATGTGTTGTATAATGAAATTACAAATCTAGCAACAAACTTAACACAGCTATCATCATTCAATGTTGCAAAGAAATGAACTAAAAAGTTGTTACCCAGCTAGATTCAGAATTGCCCTCGTGGCGTCAATCGAAATCAAGGTCAAGCAATGGTACAGGATGCAAGGGCATGGACATATTTTAATCTTGGGAGGGTGATATGGAGGCAATGTGCCATCAGGTCTCATTATGGGTGTGAGTCCGTTCTGGCAGGCGTAGTAATATATCTCTAGTTTGTCTCCGCCCCGATATATGGTTTGGTGTCTCTTATCATTAGACATTCTTCCAAGATATCTGTCATTTTAAGCATTGTCTGGGTGTAGTCATCGCTAGTTTCTATCTTTTTACCCCTTTTTTTGAGAATGTAAAAAAAAGGTTTAGGGTCGTCTTTTTGGCCATAAAAAATAGGGTCGAACGGTAAAACCGTAACCATAGTATTTATTTTGTTTGGCCATATGATGCATTTGCAAGAGTATCTCTTGCTTTGTTGTATATACAGTATTTTTTTGTCTGTCCAATACATAACAATCTGACTATTTAAGGAATCTGAAGCTTTTTGGTTCATTTGATTGTACTTAATTAAGGACAATCTGTTATTCTGACAACGTTTTAGAAGCCTTCTGACGCATGTGTGATGCACAGATTTGATGGGTCTTTGGTAATCCGACATATTAAACTGAAACAAATTGTGTTTGTTAAATGAAATGAGACTTCTGTAATAAAGAAATTGGTGGGATAGAGTGGACCCAAAAGCTTTTTTTTCAAATGGGTCTGGAAGGGGACTTATTTAACCCAAAATGGGTCTGAATTTTCACGGTGTATTTTAATGTTTTCCTTCAAAAATGGGTCTGAATTTTGGTCAAATGGGTCTTTTGGGTCTGGAAGGAGCTTCCCCAAAATGGCAAAAAAAGCTTTTGGGATCAAATTGAAATAACATAACAGTACTTACAAAACGTCATTCCTTATAATGCAGTTATCACTTAGTGGTAACAATTCTAGATACAATTAGAGTAGTACAATTAGAGATTCCACTCACCATTTTGATTAATTCTGAATTGTTCAGACTCAGGTCCAGACAGTGACATTGTGAGCGTGGCGCTAGGGTCAGGGTCAGTTACAAAGACTCTGGCTACAGACATGTCCGGTCCACCAGCTTCTTTGACTTCTGCATCATACAGGGTGCTCGAGAACACAGGAGAGTTGTCGTTCTTATCGATTATAAATTGTTCTCAAAAGAAAGACACAACAAAATGCATTGTTAATCTTGGTGTAAATGCAAAACTTTTGATAGAACGTAATAAAAATAACTTTGCATACCGACCAAATCCGTGTTCGTAAATCTAGTTAAAATATGTTATCAGATGACAATTTTAGCATTATTATGTACACAGCGAAGTTAGTAGTACAATATATCAGTGTGTGAAACATCTAACATTAAAACGATCAAAAAACAAGAATTCATTCTTTGAACATTCGGATAATATTTGATTAAATATTTAAATCATGTAACTTTTTGTAACTTTTCTCAAAGGAACAAATATACTACAGTCAACAACCTAAACAACAATAACAATAAAGATAATGATAACATTGCCCATCTATGTGAATCTTCACTTAATATCAGAGGGCGTAATAAATAAAGAACGAAACATCTACAAATACGTAGGTTGGCACCTACAGACAATAAACGGGTATGTCTAAATGACAAGGCCAAAAGAAAAAAATTGTTTGGTTAGGGTTAGCCGAAAGATCTTACAAAATTGCCCCGTCCCTAGACTTTTTTTAAATTCTCAAAAAAAACGGGAAAACACGATATTTTTTACCGATTTTGGCTATTTTACGGGAAAACACGATATTTTTACCTAATTTGGCAATTTTAACACTCTTTTTTACTACAAAAAATATGTCCGACCTACTAACCATATTTATTTTGTAACCCTAACCAAAAAACTTTTTCATGGCCTAAAGAATAAATAAACACTCAAACTATAATGATAAGGCTCAACGCTCTTAAGTTGTTTGGTTGTAAATTTCAAGGTATCAAATTGAAACAGACAACGCCTTTGTGCCAATGGTTATCTCGCAAACGATAACAATTCATTGCAACAAATTATTTTCGAATAAGAAGTTAATTCAACAAACCTCCCTTCATTACCCTTTCCTATTGTCCCTGGGGGGAAGACTTCAAGTCATGACTCACACATTTGAGAATGCAGTGCGAGGCCTTAAAATCACAACTTGTAAAATTTAAGGCTAAAAGGGTCGTGTTGGGTGACTAGCATTGTAAAATTGGTCTTACACCTCTAATCAAAGTGTTAAGCCTCTGTCCTCCTGTTCTGTGTTTGCCTATGTTTTATGTTTCAAACTCAAGACTTTATCTTCTCTTATTGAAGTGTAGAGTTACGACACTCACAATACGCTTCAAATTAGAAAGATCAGAGTTAAGGGGTATGGCATCTTTTGTTAAATATACGCTCTGATACCTCCACACATTTTCTGATTTCTATTCCTCTATT
>JAUUEB010500607.1:0-10344 GCA_032362205.1 Clione limacina
AGTTTTTTATGTGTTTTCTTCATACGACTCAATTCAAATGCTTTTTCTTTTGTATTTTAGGCAAATAGCTAAAAGTAATTTACAATCGATCCTTTGTTTTAAACTCGCTCGGACCTAAATCGTAGACTTCGATTGTAAAGATCGATTTAGCACAGCACTACTACATATATCTGTAAGACCGCTTTTTACAAGTTATGTGAAATATCCTAGTCGAATTATCACATAATTCCTCTTTTCCTTAAATTTTTTCACTGATAGTGTACATAATCTTAATGATTAGATTGTCGCTGTAGTTTCTTCTAGCAGCCTAACCCATTAGTTTTGTTTTTGTTTATTTAAAGATCTTATTTGGGATAACAGGCACAATGTTATTGTTAATGTGAAGTCAGGGTTTGTACTTTCTATGCCTCAATGTAAACATGTAGAAAACCTTGTTTAAGACAATTTTAACTGTCATTATTTTTTGTGCATAATGAATTGAATGGATGTGTATGTATGTTTAATGTTAATGGATAGTTTGTATGAAGGATGATAATGATTGTCTGTTATTATTCAACACTTTTAAAGTGTTTTGAGCTTGAGAAAGATAAATCACTATATAGATGCAATTTATTATTATTATTATTATATTCTTATTCTTATTATATATCTGCAGATATAGAGTTACATCAGGACTCAGTAGCAGGGTTGGTAGACTGAACCCAAAATGGAACTCTAAAGGAATGGATGAATATGTATGGAAATCTTTTGTTACTTGATTAGCTAATTTGTTTTTGTGTTTCAAGCTCCATGGCTAGAAAACATTGATGCTCTTAACATTATAACTTGATTTTTATTTTTTTTTAGAATTTTCATCACATTAATTGTTTTTTATATTGTTTTATGTTAGAAATACAGAAAAAAATTTAAAACATGTAATTGTCAGTCACTGATAGTTAAGATTCTCTTTTGTGTATTAATGTATTAAAAGAGGTATGAACAGAAAGTATTTAATGAAAAATGTTGCCTATTCACAAAGTTCAAAATACCTTATTTTTATAGAAAATTGTCTTATTTGATATTTACCGAGTATAAGGCTTAGGAACAGTTTGATCATAAGAATTTAACATCCAATTTCATAGGAACAAATGTTGTCTGGTTTTAAAATTAAAATAACTATGTCCGTTCCAACATGATGACTTACTGTATCTTTTCAAAAAATTGTATTTGTTTTCAAACTTGTACTCTGTTAACCAAACTCTCTAGCAAAACAAAAGCATATTCTCAACTACTTGTAATCACAAAACACAGGAACTGCATTTACTTTTAACCTTTGTCCAATATTTGATGTAGTGCTGTACATATTATGACAATGACTCTGGTTAGGAAGTCAAAGCTGCTTGTGTGACATGTGTGCAGGTGTGAATGCCTGTCTCGCGTCATGTAGTTATCTGCTGTTTTTAAATGTTATTATTGATTGGTGGTTGTGATATGCATCTGTGTTATGTGAAAGGGGGGTGGCAAGGGAATCCAGGTTTCCTTGCACTGTAACTTTAATTCCATGAACTTTAGCTACAATTGAGGGTTTTTATTTAGTTTTCAAAATAAGATTCATTTCACAGGCCTACACTTGAGTGTAAAAATTAATTTTAAATTATATTCTTTCATAGTTTTCCTTTAAATGATAAACTTTTCACTTTTTTGGTCATAATGCACGAATGAGAAAGTTCAGAAAGAGCATTAAGAAAAGTTTATTTGATTTTTTTTCATATTGAACACATTGTTATAAGAACGCACTAAACCCTGTTATTATTTTGTTAAAGTCTCAATATCTCTTCATCAGCACAGAAGGATGTTTCTTTCCAACCTTTTCTTTGTCCTTTTCAGATTCACTGATTTAGTCTGTATGTTTTGTCATTTTCAGGTCCAGTTTACAAAAGCTATGGAGTTGGTTGGATCAGAATTTCTTGCCACAGTAACAGGCTACAAAGATACTTGGTTACCTGCAAGAGATCTGGTTGTCACAGCTATCAAAAATAGACATGATGTAACTTATCATTTTTTTAAATCTTGATATTTACTTCTCTTGTCTCATGCATCATTTTAAAATAATGTTAACTCAGTGGTAAAGACTTTGGTTTTGAATTTTCAACAGTCTTCTGATGAGGGCTGCTACCTAATGAAGAACAGTTGTATTTTGTTTATCTTACAGCAATATTGTCTAGCTTGATTTGTTAAAGTAAAGTAACCAATACTCATTACTGAGCTTCAGGAGTTAGAGTCCCGACTTTTTAGACAACAGCATTTAAGGTAGTTTGTCATTGCTTTCCTCACCGACTTTACTTCGCTTGACCTAAACAGGTTAGCTACTTATTTTAGCAACTGGGGGATGTTTTTCAAACACAAAATTTGATCAACGCTAGAGATCAAACCCGCAGTGTTCTTGGTGATAGAATGTCGCTCTAACCAACTGAGCTATCTACACCCCTTGATTTGTAGGATTATCGAAGTACAATTATTACTCACACAGTCAACCAAATTACACCAAAAGCTTAACTGCAAACTTTGTTGTGGCTATAAACACATTGCTAAAGTTTCAGGTCCATTGAGTCAGAATTGTGGCTGTATTGCTGTTGCATACAAATAAACCAACAACCTTGCCCCATCATTTTTTCCTGATCAGTTAAAGCTTAGGCCAAACAAAAAAATAGGTATGTTTTCACTAACCTTACCGCCCATCCCCCCCCCCCCCCCCTGGCCCTGGCAATTTTTTTTCATTTTATGTTAAGAGGTCTTATTCTGAACTGATCATCACATTTTTGGCATTCAGTTGGATTTTGTTCTTGTTTCTTTGACTTTTTCATCGGGAGTAAACAATTAAAAAAAAATTCAATTCCTACCTACCTACCTACCTACCTACCCTATTTTTTGTGCCATGTTAGTGGAAACAGACATATTATGTTTTTTGCCTTATTATTGTTGCTACCCAAGCAGTGATTTCATTTTATTAATCTTTTTTTCTCTACATATTTTGGATGAAGTTAATTTTTTTATTTTACATTTAAGTAATGATGACATGGTATAATTAGAAACTGTTTTATTTTGCATAGTGTTATTTTTGTACTCTACCTGAGTACTCTTGTTTCTAGTTAATTTTGTAATTAATTACTTTTGTTATGATATCCATCTAGGTTGACCCAAGTGGTCAGATAATTTGTCTTGCAGAAGGAGGTTGTCCTTGGAAAGATCATTTGTTTACTTTAGAGGAGGAGTTACAAGTGAAGACCCCAATCCTCTATGTGTTATACACAGATCAAAGTGGTAAATGGCGTATACAGTGTGTCTCTGTCAGCGTTGGCTCCTTTGAAAACAGGTAAAATTGTCATTTGAGTTGAGTACCTTATAACATCTTGTATATTGGTGTGTTTTTAATCCTCTAATAAAGGGACAACTTTTCCAAGTTAAAAGAATTTAAAGAGTAAAGTATAAAGTAATGTTACTAATTCCTTCTGAGAGTTGGGTTTATCAGGTGTGGAGTTCTGATTTTTAAGATAGTTTGCACTGTCTTTCGTCATCAGCTTTACTCTGTTAGGTTGTAAAAGACTATAGGGGCTTTCAGTTAATATATTGTAGTGTAGCTCTTCTGCGAGTGTAAAGATCACTTCCTGTTGGGGCTGGTGAGTTTCAGTTGTTAAGAGAGAAGTGAGAATTCTTTGGCAGCTATTCTTAGCGTCAGTATTTATTAATCATATATCAGTACTCACCAGTATACAATAAGATGTTTAAAGTGAGGGTAATCTTTCCTTTGATTCTGAAGCCTCTTTACCCAATTACTGCATTATCAGTATAATAGAAATTACAAAATTTGCTTGATGTGGGAATCAAAACTTTCATCACCATCTTAATCTGTACCATCTTTCAAAGCAAGTCTCAAATGGTAAAAACCCATATATGCAGGGCCCTCATTCCATGTAATCATACTTTTGAGATCAGAAGTTTATAGATTCATTGTCTGAAAATAAGAACTTTTGTACACAAAAACTAAGAAATTGACTGCTGCAGCTGATAATTTTTCTTATTTTTTTGTAGATTGTCTTTGAAAGAGGAATGGCGAGGCGTGCGCGATGAGGAACTATCTGAAAAGAGTGGTATCAAAGATTGCATTTTTGTTCATGCCAGCGGCTTTATTGGAGGGAACAAGACTTATGAAGGAGTTATAGAAATGGCACAGCAAAGTATAAATTCTTCTAAGTAGCAGGAGCTGTATTGAAATTTTATTGTTTTGTTGATGTCATCCTTGGTATTGTGCAAATAAAAAATCCCTCATTTGTTACAAGACTTTGTTTTCTTATATGATTGTGCTTCACACACCATGCACTCACTATAAGTTTTACCATGTTTTATCATTTACAGGCGTGGGCGAGTGGTCTAGTAACCCAATCTTTAGATCGATATTTGATCTCTTGAGGTGGTGGCTGGAAAAAATGTTGCATGTTCAGAGATGGACGATAAAAACGTAGGCCCTGTGCTAGTCGCACACTAAAGATTCCCTGGTGGAAATGTCCTACCAAAAACTGTCAGACACTAACAGTCTAAATAAAAAGAGTACTTCTGAAGAAGTGTTAAACAAAACATGTTCTGAGATGTTACTTGTGGGTTATGAATATATAAAATGTGGTGTCACTTTTAGTCAATTCTCCACTGTTTTTAAAACATCAGCTGTTGTTAATCTGTATAAAATGATACTCAGCATTTTATCATTTAAATTATCATTTTTGTTTAAAAATGTTTTTTTACCATTAAGTTTCATATTATCATCATATCCATATTATACTTTAAATAAATATACATTTCCATTTCTAACTCCTGGCATTGTTTAACAATTCGAAATCTTTACAGGGTGGACCCTGTGGAATAGTTGGATGCTGCTCCCCACCGGGTCACTAAATAGCTTTAAAATGCGCCATTTATCTTCCATATTTTTGATATACCATAAAAAATGTCTGGCTCTAATTCTTCACTATACTTCTTTGCTCGTGAATCTCATATTAGTAGAGATTCTTCACTAGTTTTTCTACTATTTTACAAATATCTCCAATATGTTTTTTTTGCTTACCATTGTTGAGTATTTAAACGCTTTTTTGTTTCATATTTTAATATCATTGTGGCTTATTGCTTACATGTTTGTTCCAAGGGACTATCGTCTTGTACCAGGATGTATGGTAGAAGTAGTTGAACCTAAAACTTAAAAAACAAGATATTTTCAACAATAAAATTATCAAGTGAAGTCTATCCTATTGCTCAAAATGCACTGATTTGCTTGACATTTTTTTCACACCCCCCCCCCACCCCTACATGGCCCGGGTGCTCAGATTGGAACCAACATTGCTCGATCTTTTTTTCAAATTTGCCCTGAAAAAAATCATATTTACGCACATGGCACTGAATACCAGAATGTTTCGACAACCTTGCAAAGAATATGGTGACGATTTAGAGACACTTGCCATGCATACAGAAGTGTGATGGCTATCGAAAGTCAACTGCATAATGCGGTTTTTGAACTTGTTCGATACAGTGATACAGTTCTTGAATGAACACGGGCATCATGGATTGACAACCACCCTGACCACACAAGCAATATTGCACATTGCACATGTGTCAGTTGCAAAGCTCCTACTCTGCAAGCTAGTAAGAGAGCAGTGATTTTTTAAATTTCTTTTGTTTTTATTAAATTTTTGAAATCAATGCTCTAGAAACGGTCCTTATAATATAACGTACAATACATACATGTGGAAGAATGTTTGAAAACCACGTTACCATGTGCATATACCCTTTTCTGTTGTTTCAAGTGCTTGAAAATATGTATTAAAACATTGTGTGATACGATGCATACATGTTTAAAGTGGCTGTTTGTAACGCGGTTAGTGCAGTACACACACAGATGTTTCACTAACCAGGTGTTAGTCATATAAGCAGGAGTCTTTAAAACTACAAAGGGCAAAAACAATTGAATGCACCTAAGTTCAAACGGATAAATATCTTGAATAAGAACTAGTACGTCAAGGAAAACATAAGGTTATCTGCTTTAACCAGGTGTAAATTGCTTTTTAAGTGATTAATAAAATAGATAAAACCATTTGAAGAACCAAAACTGTTTTGTCCTGTCTATGGAATTATCAGTTTGCATGGCAGACATTCCGTGACAGTCTTGTCTTCTTTTATTATATTAAACAACGTAAACTAATAAACGTAAATACTTTCAAACAAAAAGGTCACTAAACAAGGAATTACACTGTGTACCATTACTGAAACTAATATTTAAAAAGCCTTCATTTTGTATGTTTTGTCAGCATTATAATGTGTCAATTTGATCAAGTAATATGCAATTTTATGTAGGCTACCTAGATTGGAATACATTAGTAAGGAAAATCTAGGTATTCGGGTGGCAGGGTTAAGTGTTAGTAAGGTCAGGCATTGAGACCCCCCGAAAGGGGGTCGTTGAAATTGTTTGTAAGGGCCAAGGGGTCGCTGGCGTTGAAAACCACTGGTCTATAGCGTCTATTTTGTTTGAAAAAATTAAGACGGTGATGGTGAAAATGTTTATACAAATGAAGGGAAATAACTTTTTCTTTAAATGTGAATTATTTTTCTACGTATTATCTATCTTGTTATTAACATGTTAGCATATTTCGTCTCGTCAAAACTATATTATAAATAATTTTAATATTTAACGGTCCATGCGTAAGCAGGTTATTCAATAGGATAGAAAAAAAACATTAATAGTTTATAGCTAGTTATAATAAAATCAATTTTTTCATACATTTTTTAAATCAGTTAGAAGGCTTTTGAAAATTAAGGCAATAGAAAATATAATTCAAAAACCTTAGAACGCACCAATTTATTCAAAAACCTTGACTGCATGTCCAAAACAAAGAAAATATCTACGTTGTGTGTCGATTGAAACCAAATTTGAAATATTTGTCGATATAAATACACAAATATATAATAAAAAAAATCAATCAATAAATAAATAAATAAATAAATAAATAAATAAACAATCAATTGAATAAATAAATAAACACATAAAAATAATCTTAAATAAATAAATAAATGAATAATTAAATAAATAAATTAAAAAAAAATTAAAAAATAAATAAATGAATAATAAGATAAATAAATAAACAAATAATCAAAAGACAAATAAATAAGTAAATATATACAAAAAGAAAGAAAGAAAGAAACCATCTTTCAGTTTTATCATGTAACATCGAATGGGTATCGCATACAATTTTTGTATCAACGGAGTCAGACAATATTAGTTTTCACATGGTTGCTGAGTCTAACACGTGGATATGATTTTTAAAACTTGTGTTTTGTCTCTTATCCCAATTCATTGCTGTGATAATCTATCTTTTAGTTTGCTATTTTCAACCATGCATGTTACTTCTTCACAGCGAATGAAAACTCAGACTTATGCATTTACAAAAACAGACACATTTTTATTCAAATGCGTCCGTCGACTATTAAAGTATATTATTTCGAAATTCCACTTGTGTCTTCACACACCGTTAGCATTTTTTGTAATTCGCGTACGTTTTTAACGTTTCCATGAAAAAATAGTACTACTCAGAATTCAACATGCTGCCACACAAGTAAGGTAATATTCATCACTACTCGTTCATCGCACCCTGTAACATTATACTGATACCAGGCCCACCAGTCTAAGTATACATCTCTTAACATAAGACGCCAGGTGAGAGCTCTGCTATATTTCCTTGTTTCAAAGCTAAGATTCGAACACCCGGCCATCCGCTTAGAGGCGGACGTCTAAACCATTGTGATACGCGCCCACTGTGCACTGAAAATTTGTGTTCGTCTTAGAATTAGCAAATGTAAATAAAAGGTAATATTTTTTTGTGAAGTCTCGAATAACTAAACTAATGTCTTATAAGCATCTGTAAACACCCTCTTCTTCTTTTTTACAGATAATGCCTTCATTCTCTAGGTTTTCACTAATAACTATCACAGCCAGGGATGTCGGAATCACGGGGTCAGCGGGGCGTTCCATCCTACCCTCGTACAACGAGGGCGATTGAGGGCGAGCAAGATCGGAAAAATTCCCCTTTCACAAAGAAAAGGAAGAAACGGAATGAAAAGAGAAAGGAGAAAGGCGGATATAAATTGTAGATGATTTCCTGGCGTTTAAAACTGACATACTTTGCTCCTGCTTACCCCATGGATTACCATTTTTACTACTAAAATGCATATTCCGCCTGCGCTGGACCAATACTTGTTTTTTGTTTAAATGGAAGGGCACATTTCGCCCAAGCTGTCCTTATATTTTTCCTTCTTTTTTCAAAAAGGGCACACTGCACCCTGCTCTCGTGTTGATTTAAATTTATCTTAAACTAAAATTGAATGCTTTTACCGACGAATCCGTCGACACGAGTAAAGAAAAAACAGCGCTAATAGGGGGCAAGTAGTGAACGTTCATGTCGTGCCTCTGTTAATTCTTCATCGAAGGAGACTGATGCTACATACTAATCTGGATACGATTTGATAAATTGAGCGCTATCTGCAATTTCAGGGTCGCAGAGATCACTACGCCATTTACTTGTAATAGGGAAATGGTGTGCAAGACATTATAGATTACCAAGACGAGATAACAAGCGAATATGTCAGTTCAGATCCTGAATTCTTCAATATTGAAGCCGGAGTAGTGCAATGGGACACCCTAGCACCTTTCCTCTTCATCACTCGTCTGGACCACAACAGTAGATACAAAGAAAGAACTGGGCTTCACCATGACAAATGCCAGAAGTAGAAGATGTCCAGCCACCAAGATCACAGATGCAGACTACGCGGACAATATTGCCCTCTTTGTAGACAAGATTGAGAAAGCACTACTACATGGTCTTTAAAGAGCAGCCTCAGAAATAGGGTTATATGTAAATGTCTAAATAACGGAAATCATGTGTTTCAACAGAGAAGGCAGCTAGACAGCTTTGGACGGTACGAAACTGAAGTATGTGGAAGAGTTCACGTACTTGGAAGTAACATCACATAAAAGAATAGATACTTATTTGAAAATCATGGAGTGCTCTGGATGGTCTGAGACCACTATTGAAATCCAACCTAAACGAAAAATCTGAAGAGAGAGAGAGAGTTCCTCAAATCAACTGTTGAACCCATCCTCTTTTATGACTCCACAGCCTGGCTGGACAATCACAAGACGCTTGAAATGAAACTGGATGGTACCTACAGCCGCATTCTACGAGCAGTTATCGACATTTCCTGGGAACATCACTAAACCAGACAACGTTTGTATGGAGATCTGCCAACCATATCCTCTGTCAGGAGAAGCAAGGCAGAACTAGTGAGTGACCTTCTGCTGTGGACCACCCCAAAACATAGTCACACAACAGACGGCCGCCCACATAGGACATATGTCGACCATCTGGTGCAGGACATTTGATGCCACAACCAAGAACTAGAGTCCAGGCAGAATGAATGACAGAGAGGACTGGAGAAGAAAAGTCAATTCGGTTCGGGCAACTCGCCCGATGTAGTAAGTAAGATCCATAAGTTTTCAGCTTACACACTCGAGTTAATACCTGCACACATTGACCTCACGGTCACTCATAGTAAATTCCATAGTATTTGAGATTGTAACATGTCGTGGTATAGTGGCATATCTTTTGTAAACTAGTTAGAATGTATTACTTATATTAGTAATTATGTTTGTATCCAGATTGTCATCACCTAGTTATAATCTTATTATAATATGCTTGTCCATATGTTTGTTTCCATGCCCATATGTTGTTAATCGTAATGTGGGTTAATAAACTGAATTGAATTTAAATGTCAAATTTGACATATTATATTGACAAAATAAGGCCACAATATACGCTCTTGAATAACTTTCCCCAACAAAAACTTACAAGTCTATCAATAAATATAATATACACTGTAAATTGCTAAAAAAAAATAGCCATGGAATCTACATGTTATTTGAAAAAGTCAGGGTTAATAAAAAAAAAAAAGTGCCCTTTATTTGCATTTCGCACGGAATATCTAAAATATGCCTTTTTGACATTCCTCCCCCCTCCTGCCCTTCAAACGTTATAACATCCCTGATCACACCACACGCAGTTACATTGACAAACAGAACTCATGGATCTTAAATGTGTATAAATGTGCTAGCACAAAACCTCCCACTTACTTAAAAATGTTCATCGCCAGAGCAAACACTAGGCGTAGTCATGTTTGTTAGCTAAATAGTAGGATTAGATGGCGACGTGAAATAATGTGTTTTGTGGGTGACTGCCGTAATATGTACATATAACATACTTAATACTTAAAGGG
>JAUUEB010500629.1:0-10344 GCA_032362205.1 Clione limacina
TTATTAAGGCCATCCGCCAGTTAAGGCCATTTTTTTTGGTCCCAAGGGTGGCCTTAATAGAGGGATTCTACTGTATTATGCAATATTCTAAATTGTTGAAACTAAAATAGACCACAACGCTCAAGTTTAAGTTGTGTATTTGCACTGTTTGTTTTGGTATCAAGTGCAGGGTGATTCTGGGGCATTGCATTACCAGGGTGAAACCACCTTGTTAACAAATCGGAATTGCATTTAAAAAACTGGATTTCTTATCAAAAGTGTTTTACATAACATCTCATCATGAAAACCCTGAAGTCAGGTTAAACCTGAACTGGATCAACCCCTGTATTGCTAAGAAAAACCTGTAAACAGGAAAAAGCACTAACAAACCAGGCTGACAAGCGTGGTGTGAGCCAACTCATCAGCATTTTTTTAGTCTTGTCAGAGTTATCTTACAGCAACATATTTACATAGTGTATAGCACAGAATAAATATCGCATCAAGGGACAAAAAATCAATGGCTATCATGTTTGAGAGGTTCTTGGGCAGCCAAAGCTCAACTAACTTGATTACAGTATTAATAGACATGATATCAAGTCGAGACTACTACAACATAGAAGAATATTCTTCTGCATGCAGTTTACTCTGCAAATTTCACAATTTTTCAATTTTGGATAATATGATATTTTCTCCTGTAACAATATTTTCACAATACAAGTTTCTGTAAACAACTGGCATCATTAAGTTAAATCAGATCACTGTAAAATATCCACTTAAAAACCATTAATAATTCTAGACAAAGGAATAAGCCACTTAGAAGACTATTCTGCTGTATTAGTCAAATAAACAAAATAAACACACTTATGCATAAAACATGACATAACATAAGCTAAACAAATAAACACAATTATAAATTTCTTGTCACAAAAACAAAATACTTATTGACCTACACATACACTGACTGAATAAAAAAAATGAAATTTGAGGAAAACAAACAAACAGAAACATAAATACAAATTCATGCACAGGCACACATGGTACTATACAAACAAACAAACAAACAAACAAACAAACAAACTAACTAACACATGCAATCAATCTTGGCACATATTTTGACCTTCTCCCCTGATGTCTTCAATTATATTTGAGATTGATCTTTACAGGGCCATCAATCAGTGCCAACCTTTTATTTAAATGGCTTCATCAAACATATCACACAACAGACAGGAAATTACTTCTTTACATTACGATCCTCATTCAGAGAGAAAATTCCCCAACACAAATCGATCAGAATATCTCTGAACATTGACAAAATCAGCTTCGCTTACCTTTGTGCAAAGGGAGAGAGAGAGAGACAGCCGGTCAAAGGGACAGACAGAGGGCGGACAGGTGGACGGACAGACAGACATATGAACAGACGAACAGAAGGATGGACAGACAGACGGACAAACATACAAGAGAAAGAATAGAAAGACATAGAAAGATAGTAAGAAAGATGGAGAGAAACTGAGAGAGAGAGATAGAGATATAAACAGAGAGTGAGAGAAACAAACACAGACAGACAGACAGACAGTTCCAATCATGTTTACTTGTACATGGACAAATGAGAGTGTATCATTGGCAGGTAGATTTTGATTAGCTGTGAGTTAAGGAAAATGTTTCAACAAGGCTAGGAGTGGCTACAGGTTCACTTGAAAGGAGTGCAGTGTTGCAAGTCTGCAAGGTGAAAAAGGAGTGGAATGGGTGACTAAAATTGTAAACTTTGATGATAATGATCAATCAAACTATGTGTGAAATTCAACAGCCATTATCTAAAATGACAAAATATGTATTTGTGGGAGGTTAGGACAGGAAGATGTTATGTAGACAGTAGGCAAAAGTCCATCAAGTTTAACAAAAACAAACTAAGAAAATGGTAGTTTGTGTCTTACTCGGAGTATTTCCCTACACACATAAGCTATCCACTCCTCTTTCAGGCACATTCCTTTGGTAGCTGTGAACAAAAGATAACAATAACATTATTTGGACATACTTTCTAAAGGGAGTTCTAGTTCTAGAACAAAAACCACGCTATAACTCTAAGCATTACTGATTTTTTATTCAAATTTGTAACACTATCTTTTTATTTGAACATTCCGTATGATAAATCCTATAAAGATGTCATTTACATTGTTGATGTGATATTTACATTGCCCAGTGCTTTACTTTGTACAAAGGGCCACAGAAATTAAAAAGGTTTTATGTCTTGAGTTGCACCAAAAAGGCTTTGAATAAGGAATAGGGCTTTAAATGAGCAAGTGGGCTCTAAATTATGAAAAGAGCTTTTAACAATAAACAGGGCTTTACAAAAGAAAGAGGGCTTTACAAAAGAAAGAGGGATTTACAAAAAGGAGATGTCTTTATTTTTTTTAAAGCAAGAGGGCTTTAAATGAGGAAGAGGGCTTAGCAGGTAAAACTGTATCAATTGGGGGATAACTAACAATAACTGCCTTAACTGAGAGCCCATCTTGAAGACTATTTTTCAGTTTAAGGAGACAAAATCATTAAACCATCCCTACTCTCCACTTCAAGACATAGACCAGTTAATGATGGGAGCTTGCCCAAGATAGGGATTATTGGAAAAAGGCAATTGCATAGCCAAGACTAACCCACTGCTTGCGATAGAAAAATGGACAATAAATTGATGATGATCAATGACGTTTTCAACAAATTTGATAGTTAAACAATATCTCACCCTTGACAAGGTCTGTGACTGAGCCAGCACCACAGAACTCCATCACAAGCTGTGAACAACAACACAATGACAACATTGACATTTTTATTACAGCATAGCTGCCAAGTTTTGAGAACCAAAATAAGGATTATTCTTTGTAAATCAACACAAAATATGACTTTTATATAGTAATTTATACATCAAACTAAGGAATAAATCTGTTTTTTAAGGAACACTTGGCAACTATGTTTCAGTAGTCCCTGGTTAATCTTCAAAAGTTGACACCACCTGTATTTGAAAAGGGTGACATTTTAGCATTTCTGCCACTTTTATAATGGCCCTAAGATAAGGTAAACAATTAATAGAAACACGAGAAGTGAATACACATAGTTTGTAAAGACATGGCAAATACTAGGAAAGGGTATTGCAATTGCAACTTGCATCAAAGCAACCTTGAATTCTAATAAAATCACAAAAGTGATAGGTTTGATCACAAGGAGTTTATTTGAATAGCGAAAAAAATGGTCTTTAGCCGCCATAAAAAACAAATACAGATGTTAAATTGTTACATTTCAAGTTAAAGCTTGTTATCGGACAAACACAGAACAACAAAGACAAGATTCCTGTGATAGCATTAAATCACCAAGGACATGATAATGCACTTGTAATGTGATTAATAAGGACTGTCCTCTTATTCTTCTCCTTCTATTTCTTTGTTGTACTGCCAAAAGAATTGCAGACATGATTGACATTTTTATTTGTTCTGTTTGGGGGGTTAAAGATCCTTTTTTCGCTATTCTAATCTCAATTTAATTAAAACTGTCTAAGAATAAGATTATATCTATACAGCTAAACTTGTTATAGTAGACAATCCATAATGCATGACATAGACTAGTTTAACAAATGGAGAAAGTTTCTTTGTATTGTTCTTTCCCTTTAGCTGAATGAAGTCAATTCTTATTGTTGACAGAATATTTTGCATGAGTGTAGTAATTTTTACAGACTCATGTTTTTGCCCAATACATGTTTTCCTTAACAAACATTTTGCACCAACACTTAAGTGCTTCACTTCACCTAGAGGTGGCTGCTTTAGAAGATATTCTTTATACACTTTTAAAATGCTACAGTTTGTAAGTAGGACCTTTTGAAACTATTTTCACTACAATCAGCAAAATGGATTAGCAACAAGACAACAAAGACCAGTCAACATATGACATTACCCATAGCTGGTCATCTTTCCCTGGTGGTCCTTGCTTGATGAATGCTCCATAATATGTGGCTATATTTCTGTGATTTGAGTACTGGGAACAAATAAGACAACAAGTGTTAATACCATTTTTGTAAGGGACACAACATCTGCATCAATAAATGGAAAATCTTATTGGCAGGAGTGTGCTCAGACGGTTTGGGTTAAGAAACATAGGATGTTATTGTTAAGTTTACAACAACTTCCTAGTCAGTGTTCACTATCAACTCACCAACCAGTCTTAGCAACAATCCCAAAAGGCAACAATTAATTGTTCATTAACATTTTCAAAAAGCCTTTGGTAATCACTGACAATTTTTTATTTAAACACTAAAACTTCAATTTTGAAGACCAGCCTTTACCATTTTACTGACTTAAAACTTCAAAAATGTTTCTGAAGGGTAACTATTGGTGGGCTGGAACGTTTCCAACAGTGCTGCCTCCGCATCATCTTCAACAACAAGTGGGACGACTACATCACCAACGTTGAGGTCCTCCAACGTGCTGAATCCATCAGTATCGAGGCTACGTTTCTGAAGATCCAACTGCACTGGGCTGGCCACGTCGTCAGGATGGAAGACTACAGACTGCCAAAGATAGCCCTCTTCGGAGAGCTAGCCTCGGGCCACCGCGATACTGGAGGACATTTCAAGAGATACAAGGACACCTTCAAGAAATCTCTAACACCAGGTGGCATTGATACTGAGAAATGGAAAACCCTAGCCAAAGACCGTGACTCATGGCGTCACAGGGTCAAGGAAGCTACTCAATTATTTGAGTCAAAATGCATAGCCATGGCAGAAAAAAAGTAAGAATGCATCGGACTTGTCAGTTACCTTCCCCTGCAGCCACTGTGGCACGATCTGCCTCTCATGTATTGGCCTCTTCAGCCACCAGCGTGCCTGCTGTAAATGAGTTGTCTTTTACTTTATCTTCGTAAGTGAAGTCTAAGCCATCATCATCATTGGTGGGTAAAGTTTCTTACAATATTAACAAATATTTTGTGGTTTTTGCTATATATTTGGTAAATATTTAGGTAAAATACAAAACAAATTCCAAGTTTAATATTTTTTTAAAGAAAAAAGACAAGTCTCACCTTTTTCAAGACATTTATCTCTAGTTTGATTTCTTCCTCTTCATCCTAGGGACATAAAGATAAGTAAATGTTAGAGTAATTCAATAACAACAACACTTGGTACAGGATTTTAAAGGGTCAATTAAATCATCATCATTCATTCCAAATCTATCTTCCATGTTGCTTGGTTTAGACTGTTCACAATGCAATAGCAACTTTCCAGGCATCACAGTTTAACACTAGGTTTGTGTTTAGACATTTTCCCTCACAATATTAGATCTTCTTTGATTACCTCAGCCCACAACTTTGGGGCGACCAGGGCAAGGATTGCCAATTGTCTCGAGAGATTGTACCTCTAACCATATCAAACAACACAAGTTATTAGTAAACATATTTTGGTTCTTATTTTGGTATTCCCATTTGATAAAAAAAAGTTTTGAAAATAAATTGATAATTTGTTTCTTGTTTTGAATTAATTGTGTATGCTAAAAAAAAACATTGGGAAAGAATTTAATAAAAAATGAACACCTTCAATACTTATTGGGACGTTGAGTTGATTAAAATAAAGTAATCAAATATCATATTTTTAAAACTATCATTAAGGTTTTTGTTTTTATTAATTATAAAAAACAAGAAATTTTAAACAAAGCTTGAAATTTTTGTGCTCTCAAAATCCACACAATGCCATAGATATGTTATTTGACATATGAATTATCACAATGAACCTCTAAATCAAACCCAATTGGTAAAAATGTTTTTAAGCAGTGTGCCATGTCATCAAAGCTGTTGTTGGAGAAAAGGGTTTTTGAAGTTGAGACAAAAATGACACATTTATGAATGGTCTTACAGTTATTTCCTACAAAATGAATTAAAACTGAAACAATAATACATGACAGACAAATATGATAAGTATTGTAAAAATAGATTTCCATATTCACCTCATTAACAGCCATGACCTTGATAGCAGCAAGTTGTCCTGTCTTGGTGTGCCGACCCTGGAGAAGACAAGAAATATTGTCTTAATTTCACAAGTTTTTAACAAATATTATAGTCAACACAGTATAAAAATAAAACAATATACATTCTCAATTCTGAGACTTGGTCAATCAGGAGTAGAGTGATGATATTAAGACATGCAGCATAGGGGGGGGGGGGGGGGGGTCATTGCTCACCCTGACAATATTAATTATCTTGGTATGAATAGATAGATCTCTATAACTATTCAATGCTGGGTCCACAGGAGAGCCAAACCATCTCGTTAGACCTCGGATTTAAACTCATGTCAATGACATAGATAGACATGCCTCGGGCTTTGCTATTAGTTTCTATTTATTGCAAACACTCATCTATATCACCGTACAACTTATATTCCATAACTGCCAAGAACAGTGTGAGGTATTGATAATAATAATAATAATAATAATCATCATGTCACATATGTGAATGCATATTAAAAATAAAAGATAAACATATAACTGCCACTACTGGCATATTCTGTACATCAAAGATCAACTAAGAAAACATACTTCCTTCCTGTCTATTATTGTGTTTAATGTGAATGTACACTGAATAAAAGATCTCCCAAAATGATATATTGTTATCAGCATTAATCTTTCTCAAACAGCAACGCTAGCTTGTTATACAAAAAATAAACTTTGCTTTATTTCTTTGTAACTAGTTATGATTAACCCACCTTAAAGGGATACGTAACTATAAAAATGCGAACATCAAATGTTTTCCCTCACTGGTAAGTGTTTATTCATTACATGTTCACATTCTTAGGCTTATTTCAGCTTTCAACACAATTATAACAAGGATCTAGATAAGAGGTATAAAGTACCTGCTTCACGTATACCAGGTACTCGATTTATGCGAGGGTAAGTTACGTTCAACAAAAAGCACAAATAAATCACACATCAGACATGTATATATGAAAGGGGATGCGTTCCTCTAGCCTTCTGGTGTGAAATATCAAACATTATACCAATGTTTTGACTACCACAACCAGGCGCGTAGCCATTATTTTGAAATAGGTGGGGCAACCTTGGTTACAATTGAAACAATGGCCGCGAAGCGTCCGAATATTTTTAGATGAGTTATTAATGGTGCAAATTTAAGGCACTTTGAATCTAAAGTGGGTATCAATGGCCGCGAAGCGTCCGAAATTTTGAAAATAAGGGGGAAAAATGTGCAAATCTAGAGCATTCTGGATAGAAATGGGGGAGACACTCGCCTCCCCCCATGCCCCCTGGCTACGCGCCTGACCACAACTCAAAAACAAAGAATACATTTGGACTTATTGAAAACGATTCTATTCAAAGAAAGAACAAACATATCAGAGTTTCTACTTCAAATAAAAAATCGTTACTGCAAATAATTTGTTAGTGTTGTCCAATTTTACTTGGTTCGTGTTTAAGTTAAAAATGCTTCGTACAGGAGCATAAATTTCTTTCTTTTATTATCTTGTGCTGAAACTCGTTCATCTGTGAATTGCAATTATGTAATAGACAATGAAACGTTCGGCACTAACTGACACTACACAGAATATAAAAAGAACGATGAAATATACACGTTTTTCGGATAAAAAAGCATCAACGGGTGTTCTGATAATTAGATTAAATGGGTGGATAGACAGAAATATCGATGACAGCTGAGTTTCATGGGCTAGATGTTTCAGAGATAATCGCATAAATCAGAATTAACTCGTACAAATCGATTTTTTTGGGTGAGAATTGGGCCATCGCGTTAAATCAGAAACCGCATCAACCGACCATGCGTAAATCGACTTCAAGGATCTGGTGTATAAAGTTAATAATGGAGCTAGGAGAGTTAAAAACGGAGGGTCTAAACACGTTTGTTCTAAGAAGTTTTAAATCGACAAGGATACTTTTCATGTGTTGCGGATTGTGTAGCGATATTTATTTTTTGATTTAAAGCCTAATTTTTGCGTTCTTGAAGATTAAAAATGGAGCCGTCGTCGTTGCGTTTTAACGCCCTGCGTTTAGCCGTCGCTGTTGCGTCATTAAGACAACGCTGTCATAGAGTGTTTTTAATATCAAATCTAATGAGATAGAAAAAGATGAAAAAAGTGAAAAGAAGGACACAAAAGAAAAAAACATTAAAGAAAGAAAGGAAGAAATAGACAATAACAAAAGAAGGATGATAGATATAAAAAAAAAGAAGGCAAAAAGGGAGCACCTATTTCAATGTTGCGTTGCACCACCTTTTTACAACGTTGCACTTCATTCTTTGTTTTACAAATTCGGCATTGTTTACTTAATTTCACGGTCGATAAAAACTATGTCGATCGAAGTTCTCACACATAAAGTTTACATTCCATGTGCATCCTTATAAGACAAAGTGCAGGTGGCTATGTTGTTAGAGGGTATAGAGTACAACAGGCGCGTAGCCCGGGGGACATGGGGGAATCCCCACACATTTCGATCCAAAATGCTCTTGATTTGCACAATTTTTTACTTTTTTTCAAAATATCCCCCATTTGAGATTAAAAGTGCCATAAATTTGCACCACTTATAACTAATGTCAACTATTTCGGCCGCTTCGATTATATCCCAAATTGCCCCCATCCACATTTCAAAATCCTGGCTACGCGCCTGATGGACAAGATACATGTCGCCAGTCATCACAGATGTTATCTATCTCAGTTTTACGCTGCAATTTATTTCCCTAAACGGCTCGTGACCCTTGTCAAATTCCATGACTGTTGGACTTTAATGTCGATTGAACATGTATGGCATTTGAGGACGGAGAAAGTGCAAACACGACACCGTGCAGATGTGACAGAATTGTTGCTCATCGTGAAGAACAGTCTTTTGTTTTCACTTGACCGTCTTACAAGTACATTTATATTTGAGCTTCCAACTGAGATTTCACATGTACATTGTAAATATACAGGAAAGACATAATAATAATTAGATAATCTTAGGAACGTTTGGAAAGCTTTAAAAAAAGAAAGCAGGTGTTCAAATCACGGCCATGTCATATCTACACAAATGTTTTTCGTAATCTAGCAGCGGTCTCGTCTGATGTCTGATAACTGATACTAAGAGATTCGTCTGGTCAGTATGGTGTCAGTAATACTGTCACGATTATATTCGATTTCTACCTCTTATGCGTAGCAGCAAGATAAAAGTTCTGAGTGGCCCCCTCACCGATATAACCTAAAGTGTTGATGGCGGGGAATTAGAGCCGGAGCTGAAGGGTTTTTAGCTGAAGTCGGAGCTGATGCGCAACTTTAAATGCGGCTAGTCTAGGCTCCAGTCCTTTTTATTAGAAAAAAAGATACTAAAAGAATAGCAAAGTAAAGCTTTATTCATGGCAATACCAAAAATGTAAAACATATTGGTCTGAGCTGAAAGAATACTTTCTACTTTCTACCAAGACGGCGATATTGAAATTTATTCTATCCGGGTCAATTAGTTCAAATTTCTAAAAATACGTTAAATGCCGGAGCTGAATTTTTTAATAGAGCTGAATTTTTGAATAGTGCTGGAGCCGGAGCCGCATCATTAGACATATGGCTCCGATTCCCTGGAATTTAGTACACAATTTTGGAATGAATCATGCAGAGTCAGGGCCATTTTTTTACACCTACAGTCAGGGTTGGGTTGACACCGGGAGAAGGGATCTTAAGGAGAGTAGGTGTAAATTTTTACTTTTGACACATGGAGTAGGAGTAGTAGTAGGAACATTTTTAAACCAACTCTGCATTCATGCATTTTATCCCCGTTATCTATCACGTTGCTCAAAATCACAATACACTTATTGGTTGATTTTTACCATCAGGAAAAAACTACCAAGTGTAAATTAACAAATTATACAGAGCTCTAAGATAAGGACAAAACAAGTGTACTTATTCTGAGTGTCTTGAAAAAGAAAAACAAGTTACAATATTTTATACATGTCTCCTGAACATTAGATCCACTTTTAAATTTTATGTGTTAAAATACATAACTTTTCGATTTGTTTCAGTTCTATTTTTCTTTCAATTTTCAGATGACTGGTCTTGAGGTGGAAAATGACACAATTTTAGAAATTGCTTGTATTGTCACAGAGGGCAATCTTGACATAGTTTCAGAGGTTAGCTTTATTATACCATACTGAAGATTTTTTCCTTTAATGTTATGTCACTTTGTTCATTTCTCAAACAATCACCATTCAACATTTGAAAAATACAGATACTGTAGAGCCCGGTTATATAACTTATAACGAGCTCGGTTTTAGCGAGACCACGGATATAGCGAGCAAAACAAAAAGTCTCGTTTTTTTCCTTATATTATATAAGTATTTTAAAATCGGATATAACGAGAT
>JAUUEB010500640.1:0-10343 GCA_032362205.1 Clione limacina
ACAACACTCTTTTCTTGAATGGATTCATAAATGCACTCATCCGATAAGAAAGTATCTTTCCATCATTTCATTTTATAATATAATGGGATTTAAACTGTGCACATTTTGCTGCTCTCAGACACGTACACATTTTACAGCTGATTTAAGCAACCATTGGCCTTGACTTGATTAAATGCTGTGGGTATATATGACATTCATCATTTTAGTTGCAAATAAAAAATATCTCTATTTTTCAATGACCTCCATATATCTAGATTAGAGTGTGATCATTACAATTGACATGAATAGTTTGTTTGCTTTGAGAAAAATTAAAAATCGAGATATCATCAAAGAGTACAATTTATCCAATAGCCTTCAAGGTATAAAAAATGAAGAAATGAGAGGAACAAAGCATATTTTTAAGAATCAGTAAAGAAGTTCATCTCTTTCTTCTTAATTTTGTTTAAGCTTATAAACAGAAATGGAAAGAAAAAAGAGAAAGAGATTTTAATCCGAACATGAAAAGATGGCAAAGGGGATTGACATTTCTTAATCAGCGGAAATCAAATTTGATAAAATATGAATAAACAAGTAATAGAAATATTGCAATGGTATTTAAACTGGGTTATTCTTCATTTCTGAATGCCACATAATAATATCAATAATAGTGACGATGATATGTGAGAATTTTGCAGAGCCGATGATAAAGTTTTGAAACATATGACACAATATCTTTCGGATGCATGTATAGAAAGTCAATACAGTCATCATATATTTTACAAATAGCACTATTGTGTAAATCACATGGGATACATACAAATTGGTGAATAAAAACCTTATCAGGTACCTAACAATATGTAACATAAATATACTACACAAAGATGAAGAGCAGTCTGCAGTTCAACTCACAAAATTAAACAGATTATTTACAAAAATAAAAGATTTAATAATTAAAAAATAATAATAATAAATCAGACAATCTTTAAAAAATTGGTGCTGAAATTTGTCAACAGCCATGCAAAAGTTCTCATGAGTTTTTTTCTAAAGCTTTTCTGTTTCATACTTAAAAGAGAAAAAGATTTACTTTTCATCATTAATCATACCTTTCTTAAAAGAAGACATTTACATTCTCTCTGCTGATTTATTATTTTAAACCCTACCACTTGATCATAGTAAGACACTGGCTTGACATCTCTCAATACTAAAGTCGCTTTTTGCCACTTTTTGGCAATAAAGATTTCATGCATCTCTGATAACTAATAATAGCACACACTTTTGAAGTTAATTCTAAAAGAAGGGTATGTTATCAGTATTTGACTGTGCTGTATTTGCTTTATAAAAGTAAAAAAAGTTAATAGCTAATTATAGACAGCTAATCTTGCCTCTCATAGAGAGTGAACTATGATGCAATAAAAACCAAACAGATGTATACAGTGATCTTTCTGATGCAATAATGATCCTTTGTTGCATCATGTCTATATGTCTGATGTAATCATTTGTTTTCAGTAATTGCATATTGTCTTCATTTCCCAAACACTAACAGGTTTATTGGGTGGGTGCTATTTATGGAATGTTAGTTATGCTGATTAATCTGGAAAGGGGTCAAAGCAATATTTTCTGATGCAATTCAGACTTTTATAGTTAACAGTTATGGCAAATGTGTTATATGTGGTGATATATCTTTAATAGTCTTGGTAAAAGTAGCAACCTGATGCAATCCTTGCATCATGGAAATTAAACAAAAAGATGCCTCCAATTTATTAAGTGTCTGAAGTCATGGACTGCTGAATTGAGAGAGTTCACCAAGTACAAGAATAGCAAATTGGGGGGGGGGGATGTTATTTGAAGTGAAAGATAAGATTCCTAAATTTCTTATCTTTTGCTAGTATGAATTGACTATAATCTGTCTTATAGGACTCAAATACCCTATACCACAGGAATACTGTACCCACAAAAACTGTATCACAGACTGCAGATGTGGATCATTTTTGCATCACGCCACACACTAAAAACATTGTAACTTTAAAACAGCAATAAAACATTCACAAATTCAGACATACTATATACAGTCATTATATTCATTATTACTTTTTAAGTCTATAAAAGCTTCATTATCATTGACCAGAAAAAAAGATATATATATAAATATCTGTTACATTGGGCAACAAATAACAATTTTTCAATGGCATTTGCTTAGCATTGGTGCTTCCAAAATCATCAATTTCTTTGCCTTTTTTGCTACGTTTCAATTTGAAAAGTATTAACTATGTGTAAAAACACATGGATAGATTATCTTAACATGTACACATCTATCTTTTAGTAATGAGGTAAATTAAAGAAATATCATAATCTTAAGTAAAAAATATGATTTGCTTCATCACAGAACGTAACCATGGACATGTTAAGGGCATATACGATCACCAAAGTCCTGATATTCGCATAAAACATTTTTTTAGATATCATTTTAGTTACTGTAGAAAAAATATTTTAAGCCTTTATATACATTATACACAAACAGCCCTATAAAATTAGTATCTTTTTGAAAACTAAGAAACTTGATTTTACACTACACACATTTTGTGATGAAGCATCTCATATCAATTCCTATTCTGAAAACTTACACAAAACATAATCTGCCAAAGGGGAATTCCCCATTAAACATTCAAAAAGACGTAAAAGCTTTATGAAAAGTCAACATAACCTTTTCAGGCTTATAAAATTCATTAACTTGTTATTGTTCAACATTTATTTACAATGTGTGTTTGCTGCCTTCCAAGTCATTGAGTGACCAATGCCATCCTTTTTTACATTTCCATTGCCTAGATTATGATCTATCTATTCAGTACCCTTATTGCCACTTTAATTAAAAAACCTCACAAATTGTCTTCTTGAAATTACAATGCTAAGATATCATAATTCGTGCAAGAATATCACATTTTACAACCAAGCAATAGAAGAGAACTAATACAAAAAGAATAAAAAGGTAATTAAACATTTGTGTTGAAAAGTTACAGAAGGATGAGTTTTGCATGTATTCATTAAATTTACTGGAAGTAAAAACAGCTCATCTTGTTTTTTGTAATTCAATCCAACATCTTGATAGACATCTCTCAAGGGGTAGTGCAAACAATTTAAGCTTACATTCATAAATGGCTCAAACCTTCCTTTCTGAAAAGTGATGTCATTATTGATATTATTATTTCATGGCAATGTCTAGTGTAAAGACAGATTCATATTTTAAAACATTAAATAAAAATATCTCTCATCCACTGAATACTGACTAACACCTTACGAGAAACATAAAAGTATGTCTTAATTTTTGCCTCCAGCACCTAATCAGGGTAAAAGATGCCTCAAGTCAAATGGTTGAAATAATCTATCTTGAATTAAATTGAATAAACAAATTTTGTGTTGATTAAGATTGTAAGCTTTATCTACATTAACAGTTAATATTGTATTTTCACTAATTTTTGTTTTCAGATGGCCATTGCCTGATCATTTTGGACAAACAAATATTGCATGAAGTCTTTTTGCTGTGAATTACCCTGAGCTGTTTGAGGAAAATTCCCTTCCTCATTACACATAGCATTTGCATTAAGATTGAGGTTGTAAGTTGGATAAGATTGGGACATTTTCCTGGCACGATTATTAATATTATCACAGTCACTTTTATTGCCATTATTATCGGTATTCAAATTCCTATCAAAACCATTTGCAGCATTACTATTGCACATGTCCACCTTAACTAGGCCAAGAAATGCATCAGCCCTCGCTGTGATGGGCTCAGCAGGAGTGGCATTTTTCAGCTGGCTGACAAGACTGGGAGATAAACCAGGTAATCCAGTGCGATTGGAAGGCTTGGATTCATAGCAGTCAGCATTCTTCGTCATAGAAGATCCTGACAGGGATTCCATAGGAGAATTGCAGTTCATATTTGCATTTATGAAACAGTTTGTGGGGTTCTCAAAAGGAACGGCTACAAAAGCAGGTATGGCACAGGCTGGAAACTTCACACGATCTTGAGGAGAAACTGCTGCTCCAACCACAGCATGTGTTTGGAGAAAAACCTGAGATTTATGGGAGGGATTTGACAATGCTTTGGATGTCAAAAGCTGAGCAGGGTAGAGATTAAATTTGGACACATTCCTATTAATGTTAGCATTTAAGGGAAGGGATCTATTTGTGTGGATGTTCATATTGACTTGGGATTTACTGGAAGGCAGCATTTTATCTGATTGCATAGGAGGAGAGGCTTGGGCCTGGCAGAATGAAGCAACTTCCTCCTTGGCAATGGTCTCATCTGAAGGTGCCACTGGATTTTGTTGATCCTGATCAGTTGCCCCTGCTGTTGTAGATTCTTTAAGCACATGATGCATTTCACCTAGACTTCTGTCTCCTCCTTCAGCACTTGCAATGTTGAGAACATCTGGCATAGGTACAGAACCCCCTCGAAGATATTTTTTTGCTTGCTCTTTCTTCTTTTCCAAGGTCTCAACAAGCTTATGAAGTCGTCTATTTTCTGATTCAAGAGCTAAGAGTTGCTGAAAATACATAATATATTCTAAATTAATATTGTTTTTAAAAAACAATGATATATTACATATAATTAATAAATCAACCAAATTGGATGTAAAAAAAATCTTATGAGGGTGAAGATTTCCTTCTTATATTTCTTCACTCCCTCAGAGCGAGTGGGGGGGGGAATTATGTGAGGTCCCATCCCCTAAATATACACATGTCCTTAACATCTGCGTCTTAAACTAAATAAGCTACATATCAAAATAAATTCTCAAAGAGATACATATGGTTGTTGAGAGGTTGTATAAAGTTAATAGAACCTAACCTTTTTTCTCCTTGAAATGGAGAAGTCTACATTTTTTAGCACTTTAAAAAATTAGTAAGGGCAGAAAAAGTAAATACATTTCAACATTGAAATAACAAATGCTTACTTGTTGTTCTTTGGCACTCTGATTTCTTATTCTTTTTCTGTAAGCCTGAGCAGATAACTTGTTCCTTTCCCTACGTCGATCTTTGCGCTGAACATGTACAGTCTGAGGGTAGAAAATAAAGAAAATTAAAAAAAATGGATTGATAAAGCTTTAACTAATTGTAATCGTTTTAAACCCACTGCAACTCAAGAAAACTATTTAAAAAACAGTTCACACATTTAATAATTATAACCTCTTAAATAACGAGAATAGTAAAAAAGAAAATCCAAAATGTGAACTGCAAACTTAAGGTGAAATCTGTGTATCATTATGAATTTTAAGTCAGCATGAATTTGATGGTTAATAATCTTTAAAAATTACATATTATAGAATAATTATGAGAATTATTTTTTAGATTTTCAGGGAACGGGATAAAGATGGTCTAGACTAGAGTGGCACTCACTAAAAATCAAGGGTAAATGAAAATTACTAAAGCCTACCCAAAGGCCTATAATGCCCATGTAAATTTGGGGATTATAGAACCCTGAAGTTGTTCAATTAAGTTATGTTACATGGTTTATTTTAGAAGAATCTTCAAGTTTCTTGTTTCTATTTTCACTGATAAAAATAATGTGTATTTTTAAAGGGATGTTTGAAAAATAAATAATGCCAAATATTAATAGTGTGACACATGATGATACTTTCTCTTATTATATTTAATTGCATATAATTAATCTTCTTCTTTTCGTTCTTGCATATAATTACTTAATTGTATTCATTTGAAATTCTTGTCACTTTCCAGCGGTTTGTAAAAGGAGTACAAAAGCCCCCACCCAGATTGTAGTAAGAGACATTTGTAATAGAAAGAGACGAAAAGAAAAAAATAAGAAAAGTGTGGAAGATAAAAATTGAATTTATTTTGTATAGGACCCCTATACAAAATAAAATAAATTCAATTTTTATCTTCCACTCTTTTCTTATTTTATCTCCCAAACTTTGCTTCTTCGTCTCTTTATATTTCAAATGTCTCTTACTACAATCTGAAATTATTTATAGGGAAACTGCTCCCTCTCCGCGTTGATTCATGAAAAGTAACAATGGTATGGTCTAGACCTTGAAACTAATGAGTTTCAGCTTTTTACTTGATGGTAAATAGTAAATGTTTAAATACAACTCTATTTAATAATAATTATATTATAATGAAATGGATGTTTTTATTGCTGCGTTGTATGGGACCATCAAAGGTCCGGTAGAAATCCGTCGGGCGGTTATAATGTATAAAATGCCACCACCCAGACAAGCTATAATTTCTTTGTCTATAAAGTGGCTTCTACGTTGCTGACTTGTCATCTACGCTGCTGACTATTGGGGCATAAGCACCCCGTTGCTAGCTGAGTTCGGAGTTCAAAGACTGTCAATAAATAATACGTACTGGGGGGCAGGGAAGGTGCAGAACGGGGTAAGTCAGTTAATTTATTCAAGGCTGGGGGTGAAGGCCATGCAAAATAGAAAGAAGGTAGTGTTGATCTTTACAGTTTGTGTTGCACAACCAGAGATTTTACTTATTTTTTTTCATAATGGTTTTCAGGTAAGAACTTTTAAATATTCAGAGCTGAATTGGGCATATAACTGTAAAACAAATAGGTTTTTTTGATACAAACTAGCGATGAGGGCAGGTCAAGTCAGAACCAGCTGGCAACAGGGTTGTCTCTCTTGATGACCCCGATCAGCTGCTCAGCGCGTGTTCAACCTAATTATATCTGCCATTCTTTATCGAATACCTAACTATATAGTGTAAACATAACGAATTGTTGAAAACAATGATCATAAAACAGAATAATAAATATGCCTTATATCAACATTAGGATAACTGCTAACTGATAATATTCAAAAAACAAAATAAGTTGTTTACAGCGCAAAGCCACCCAACCAACCGTCACCTGGGTCAGGCCAGCTGATCAGGCAGCAGCTGAGTGATTAAAATAGGTCAAGTGATAAGACACTCACCGACTTCTCAAAAGAACCGTTGCCATTGATGTCCGGTGTTTCACAGCCTGCCTCGGAAAGAATTGGTTCAAATTGTTCTCCATCCAGTTCTGAATCCCAAAAAGAATCACTTGAGGACTCATAATCTGGACGATCAAATCGCTTTCCGCCGAGTGATGAAAGAGCTAACTTGGTGCGTTCAGCCAGGTCCCTGTCGGTCTCTCCCGAGCTGTGGCGGCTCCTAGGAGGGCTGAAATTCTGACTTATGATTCTGACCATGTTGATAAAAGCAAATACAACGACGTATTTAAATATTTCACAAAAATACCACTAAAATCTATCTAAAACCACAGGCAAAGTAAGAGCCTTTCAGATGGCTTCCTGCTCCACTCGCGATCGCACCGGTTATATGGTTAAAAATAAATTTCGACTGAGCCTGCGCGCTGACCTGACCTCAAAACACCGGCAAATGAACCAATGAAATAGGAGTATTCTGACCTTGGATTGACTACTCATAAATATGTATGAATTAATCACACCCGGTTGGGATTTCTCTCTGCTGATGAAATCGGTAAATCTGTTTGCTCTATTTCTGAAATACACGTCACCCTTGCCTGACGTAATCTTTCACCGGCAGGGACGACAAAAGTGAAATATCCGCTCAACAGATAAACGGAGATACTGGGAGAATGGTGTTAACAGCATATTTGTGTGTGTCTGTTCGTCTTTAAGTGAATGGGAAAATGGGGAGAGAGAAACATAGTAAGGCCCACAGATTAATACATTTTTATGGACATGGCTGACTCCGGAAAGTCCTGGGTTCAAATCTCTCCCCAGAGCCTAGCGTTTTTCCTTGGGAAAGAAAATCTTCAAACATTTCACATTATGTACTTTTTGGGTCGAGTGGTTGGTATATTTCATACGAAGCTGAGAATGTATACATGTCTTCGTCTGACAATAAGTCAGTAAACGTAACATGAAGTATTTTCACTGACGCGCACTTTATGTGTCTCCCATGTTGTCCCTGAGGTATAAAAATGTATAAGCGCTTAGAGCTTTTGCTGTTCGGGAACAGATGCAATTTATCATTATTATTATCATTTTTATTATTATTATTATTATCAAAAGCAAGGAACGAGAAAAAAAACACAGATTAAAAGAAAATTTTACCTAATATGAAAACCAGGGGCGTATCTAAGATTTTCAAATGGGGGTGGCATATTGGTGCCGATTTTCTTTTAGGGTGGACATTTTTAAGAATAAGGTCTAAATGGTGCTAATCCATTGCATATGTTTTCGTTTTTTTTCCCTCGCGTGGGGGGGGGGGCATTGCACACTTTTACCCAGGGCCGGATTAACATATAGGTTTTTTACGCTTAAGACTAGGGGCGCATCCTAGATGGGGCCCAATCCTAGGAGCTTTTCTTTTTTAGAAAAGAAACAAATTTCCTTTTTTTCAAGACCCCTATAACATAGCTCTAAAATGCACCATTAAGCTTCATTTTTCAATTTGTCTCCCAAACATCTCTTAAACGAAAAATTTAGCTTCTATTTCCCCCATAATTTAACCCCTTAACAGAGCCTTAGAATTCACGATTTAACTTTTATTTTAAATTGTCTCCCTCTTAACAACGCTGTGAAATGCACCATTAAGCTTCCATTTTGAAATTTGACTTCAAATATCACTTGTTTTACATTACTTTTGTGCACTTTGTTAATTGTTATAGTGGATGGATTATTTTTCTAAGGAAAACGGTATACATTTGTTTTGGCGGGGGGTAAATTTTTGGTAGGCACAGTTTGGTAGGGGGTGAAGGGGCCCCATCCTGTATGAAAGCCTAAGGGCCCCACCCTAGGTTAATCGGGCCCTGAGTCTGAGAACAAAATAATGCTTTATCAAAAGATACATTCAGTCATTATATCGAAACAGATACAGCTATATGTGAATGTATAACAGGATTACCCTTTGTTCCTGTGAAATCGGTTATAAACTAGTTATGATCCAAAGTTGTCAGAAAATGTAATAGCCAAGTATGATGTTATTATAACACTTATCTTCATGAAAAATGTAATTGAATTTGCTACTTAACCCATAGTGATTAATTTTCAGAAAACAATCTTGATTATTTCAATGAAAACAACAACGCGTTAATAAGCAACTATTGTTATCGTCGATGTGCAAACATAGGCAACTGTAAAGATTGTTCTATAGAACATTTTTTGTGCATTTGTAACAATTTACCTGCAATTAATCATGATTAAAAAAATTCGAATTAAATTGTTGTTAACGACAGTAATGTAGAACAATCTGATATTGGCTGTAAATGCCAAACGTATTTTAACAAATTATGTTCATGCGCTATCATGATCTTCGTCAATGTCCAACTGATGTTAGAAATGATACTTAAAAATATCATTTAGCAATATCATAAATTATCCAAAAATCAAAATACCAAGAATGTATCAACAATGCGGTCGATTCACAAACGGAGAACTTACGTCACGTAGCGGTATTGATACCTGTCAATGATTGAGGCGTGCTCACAGTCAGGACCAATGAACACGGTGCTTACAGTCACGGGATGAGGGGTTGACCGTTCGTGAATCCACCCTATTATATCATTGAGGAAATATGTGAAAGTAATATTAAATGGTCTGGTCCTAACATGTGTAATGAAAGGTCAGTAAATAATTTGATATAAAATGAAACTATTAAATTTGCAGAAATTTTTTAAGGTCATTGCTCTTTTTGAAAAAAACAAAGACAACCAATTGATGACAGGAAAAACTCAAGTAGACATTATACTAGGAAGGAGGAAGGGGTATGCTACTCTTTTAGCGTCAACTGGTTTGATGATTTACATCCATGAAGGTACATAGTCTAAGTAGAAAACAAAAATGTTTAAAAGAGGAGATGAAGTGACGTAAGCTCAACGACTTTTGATTCTTCATTCAATACATTGTGGACGTGGATGGGCCTTTGCTTTTCGTTTTAGAACTTTCATGTATGAGAATAAATGTTTCATTCGTTTGCTGCCAGCTTTAAAGAATTCCACTTGGTGAACTATTTCCTGTTAACATGTTTGACCTTTGATAAGACAAACAGGGGACCGTTATCAGTTTTCTATAAGAATTCTTGTATTTGTCGTCTACAGTCATTCAAGTTAGGTTAGACTATTACATTTTTGAGTTTTACCCTTGTAGCATATTTTCATCCTTCCGTTTGAACACTCAATTCATCTTTAAATTACAGACTTAACGTGAAATTTATAGTTTTAAATCATTATTCAGTAAAAAATGGCAAAATTGAATTACTGGTTCTCTCATTTTACTTTTGAACAAACTTTTACTTTTGATTTTAGTTTTCTGTAACACTACGGAATCCAATCGTTGACATTTAGTTACAATGATAAACAGTGTGATAAACACGAAACAACATGTACATGACTT
>JAUUEB010500651.1:0-10343 GCA_032362205.1 Clione limacina
TACAGTTTCACATGTCTACAGTTTCACATGTCTACAGTTTCACATGTCTACAGTTTCACATGTCTACAGTTTCACATTTCTACAGTTTCACATTTCTACAGTTTCACATGTCTACAGTTTCAAATCTGACCATCAAGACTTACTCACATAAGTCTGAACATTTAAACATACTAAATAAAAAATAATCACTAGTCTTTAACCTCACGATGTTGACAAAACAACAAACAATTAAATTACGTTTTTGGCTTTAGTGATACTTTAAACAATGCTGAAACCAAATCCTGTGGAACAGATCTTTTGTTTTCTATTTAGACATAGTTTTCGATCTGATATAGTTAATGAACAAATAATTATAAAGAACAGGACTTAAGAATTATGCTGGTTTAGAGTTAGTTTTTCCGTATAAGCGCCTTAAGTTTAACCGTTGTACAATCAGTGATGTGTAAGAAGAAAAACTGTAGTGATGTATATTTGACAATTCTCTTATGTCAGCTATAACTGCAAAATAACCTTGTTTACCAATTTTCATAAATCATGTATCACATGTGTTTATGCAATATTTACATCACTACATTTTGTTTATTAGTTTATTTAGTTGCCTTTATGTCTAATTATATGATGTAGTACTAAGGTAGATAATCTTGAGAGACCAAGAAAGACCGGACCAGATGAAACATGATGAAGAATGTAGCAGCTCCACAGGAATTCTCGGCCAGAAAGATACCCAACCTAGGTTCCCACATTTTGGCAAACTTAAGGTCATAAAAAGAAAAACATTACGCCTTACTTAACCAGCCCCTCCTGAAAGTGAACATGTGAGTCTTAAGAGTAAACCTTACCCTTGTGAAAGTTCCAATAAAACTGTGAATATCTTTTTGTGGTTTTTCTGCATAGATGTGTGCCGAGATGTCCAAGATGTCCTGGGGGAGACAAAGAAACAAACAAGTTCAGTAAAGTTTAAGGTACATACAACTTCTCCACCCAAGCTTTAACAATTGATGGTACAGAAAGTAAAATTCAACAGCAAATAACAGTACAGTGATAATTGCATATTTACACAATAGTTTTAAGAAACAATTAACTTTGACCATAACACACTTTTCCTTTCTATAATTTGACCTTTTTTTAGCATGATTAACTAACAGGTCATCAGTTATTAGCAACAAGTTTTGTCCATAAATAAGAAAAAAAATCCCTAAGTGGCTCTAAAAGGCAACATTAAACTTCCATTATCTAAGATCATTTATTTACACTTTGAATCTTATGATGTTTCTTTTTACCAAACATTTGGCTTTTAATTAGGTGAAAAGTTATTATACAGAGTGTGGATCTTGAAAACTTTAAAGCAAATTGTTTTTTCACAGATACAAATCCACAATAACCCTTCATAATTCTTACCACATTGGACTGCAGTTTGTGAGTGTCCTGCACAGACAGACGTAACTTCCAGTCTGTCTCTCCGTCCATCTGGTCAGTCCTAATGAAGCAGCCTCCATCTTTCTCAGATGTTCTCAGAAGAACCATATCTGCAGGAACTCGTTGATCCTTTATTTGGAAAAGTGGAAGATAGAAAACACAATATTGATTGTCATAGGTTTGGGTTTATCTTTTAAACATAGATGAGGTGAACAAAATATCATAAAAACTCTTCAATTAAATCAGGACGTGTGGTGGTCTTGACGCAGTCACTGTCATTCATTCAAACATCTTATAGTACAAGATGACAAAAATGTGTCAATAATGACAGCCAAGATGAACTTGCTTGAGATTCATTTTTGTTTTGTTTTCTGCATCCAAAACAAATAACCATGACTATTGTGTGACATGTGTGCTCTGAAATGTTTTATGGTATGCTATATTCAAAGTTAAAGCAAGAATCTTGTGATTGTTTTACCTTTTCTAATATAAGAAGATGTCCAACTTGTATATCTGAACTTGGTATCCTCACTATCCCATCTCTTGTTAGTTTCTTGAACTTTTGTGAATTTGCTTCCTTGTCTCTGCGATATCTGCGATAGTCATCCAAGGCTTCTCTGCTCATGGTCACAAAAAGTACAAAAGCCTGCGATGACGGAAGAGAAATCAAACATTTGTCATAGCCAGAGAAAAGGTCAAGAGAGTTGAAACATTTGTCATAAAACATATTTCAGTAACCGTATCATTGGAGAATAGGTTAAAATTCACAGAAGAGCATGATGGTTTCCCAGGTGGGAAATCAGATTCACATTTCCAGATGAAAGATAAATCTCTGGCAGATGCTATATGATGAAAAGTAGCATAACCGTTAAGAACAAATCTGACGTTTTGATGACATTTTGACATCTTTATCAAGAAAAAAGAAATATTGAAAAATGTGTTTGACTCTCTTAACGGCTAGAAATGTTATTCAAATACATTTAACTCAGTCAAGCTGAAGGAAATGTTATAATTGTTAAGTAGAAATGTGTTTCAACAAACTTCCTTTCTACCAAAATGTTCCATCTACAAAAGGACTGCCAATGGACAATCCTCTACTTTTTCTTTAATAAACAAAAGTCAAACATTTCTGTTATACAAACAAACAAATCTTGCTGACATCACAGAAATAAGTGAACATGAAATATATCCACAAAAAGATTTTCTCTTTTTAAACTAGTTTCAATTAAATTCTGTATTCAACAAAAAAAGAGCTGGGCACATCTTGTAAAGATCTACAGGTTTTAGAAGGAACATTTTTCTTACTATTCATTCTTAGCTTACATCTGGTTCCAGATTGACAAAAACAATTACAAAATACAGCTAGGGTCTTAGCACAGTTTTCTCCATATTACATTGACAGGTTGGCTTCTTCAAAGATTTGTCCATGAGGGCAGTTTTTACAAAGTGCATGAAAAAATGAATACATTTCATTGTAGTAATTAAAGAGCTGTATATTACTTACCAATGGTCCCCAGTAGGTGTACAAGTATCCAATCCTCAGTTCAGGGAGGAACTGAGATATGGCAATGATGAGGAAGTACAGGTTGAGGAAAAACTTAAACTGCTCAAATAATACCTGAAATAACAGAGGAGACAATATTGTCAGGAAAATTGTCAGGAAAATTACAACTTTAAATATACACTGATCAAACAAATAAAACAGTGAAAACAAACATCAAGTTACATTCTCTCTGTGGTACGAGTCTTAAAGAGTAAAGTGTTGAGGTTATCAGATAAATGGAGTTTGACTTCACCATTGTCACAGAACAACACAATCAGTTTTAAAAAAATCAATTTATTTTCCAATGGTTTTTAATTTTGAATGAACAAAGATATTTCTTCATGAAGAAATGTTAAAGATTGACTTTTCTGTAATCTACACACAATCTCTAAACAGTCAAATGCCACATGCTTCTCACTCCTCATTTAATAATATAGTAAAGAAATATGACTTTTAGTTCAAACCTTTGGTATAAATGTGATAATACTGTACTTTTGGTTCCGCACCACATTGCGAGGGTGTTTTTCTGTCCGCAGGGAACCAGCGCCAATATGCACAGTGCGCGGTCGTAACTCTTTCTTGCGACAGCATATTGAAAAGACTCTGCTCCAACAACTAAGAAAAGTAAATAAAAATTCAAAATTTTGAGCTGAGAGACATTGATAGCACAAATAATTTTTTTTTTTCTTCTTTGCATTTTCACAAGAAGCAGACCTATTTTAGATATTAGCATTGTAAGAAAGTACACTTATGGAAAAACAAGCTTCAAATAAGGCCTTTGGAAAATTTACTTTTCAGATATTCTATTTGGAAGCAAGGTAACATTTAAAACAAGTTTATAATACTTGAAGCAAGCCTGCTTACCGTAACAATAAACGTTAGAGAAAATGTTCATGATTTTGCTTTATTTGACAATTGGATTTTACGATTGACACATATTGTTTGAAAAAGTCCAAAACCTGGTCAATTTTCAAATGTTTTCAAAGCAGCTAGTCCTACTTCGTTATTCAATGGTACTTAGTCGCTATCTAAGTAAGGGCAGTCACCATATTTTAAATTTCAAAGGTCAGCTATTTTGTCAAATATTAGTGCAAACTCATATAATGTAGTATATTTTTTATAATTATAAAAAAACACAAGATCAATATCAGTAGAAGAAGAAGAAGTCCCCTAGCTTTACAAGTTGTGTGGCTTGTTCAGTTGGATTCAATAACAATGTTAAGCCCTGAAGGCATTATGAAGAACGCTGACAGCACAATAGAGAAGACAAATTATAAATAAATAACCACTAAAGATAATGTGAAAAAAGATCAATAAACACAATCAATGATTCAGGTCGATTATTGATGTTTGACACTCCAGGCAATACAAGAAGGAAACTATGTAAGATGGGTGCAACTGTGCAACATTAACATTGTAATCAAGAACTTCACCAATAGAGATTGGCAACAGCAAACATGCAGCACTAATCAGGTTGATACTAAGAACCTCTTATGTCCTATGTCCAAGGCATGAATGTTGCCTCTTAAACAAATTATTAGCTTAATGAAGTTACATGAATTAATGTGTTGTTCACTTTATTAAAAAGCTTGACTGAGCAATTATATTCCTAGGAAAATATTAGCATGACCTCACTGATCTCTTTACTAAGGATGAATCAATAAAAGGAATTTGTGTCCAACTAGGGTTTAAACTACAAAAAATAAAATAGGACCAATTGTAAAACAATTAGGCCCTGTTTCATCAATTCTTTTATAAACTTTGGGAACTGTTTATTTTTCATAACAAATGTTTGTTTTATATCATTATGGCATTTTCTCAAATGCTTTTTTCTTTCGTACAGTGTAAAGATTTTAAAAGAATGAGACCAATACAAATAAATATATTATAAGATTATTATTCCACAACCACAATTATATTGTGTAGTGGTATATGTTTACAGTACCTCATAAATATATTATTAGAATATTATTCTTTAATTTGTGTTTGGGGAGCCAATTAAACTTTTAACATATTTAATCATCAACCACTTAAAGGATTCCCCCAAACCATAAGAATATAAAATGCCTTTACAATAACAGTTTTTACCTGGCAAATTTCATGCTTATCTGTACTCTCAGGTTTCTTTGAAACTCTGATACAAAAGCAACACTTGCCATTTTGGCAAAACACAATAAACAAAACTTTACTCAGGGTTCCATATCAGCTAATAAAACACAATCAAATAAAATCCCATGTCAGAAGCTGTAAACAGATGTCCTTGATGAAGGCAAATGTCCTCTAACAGTCAACAACAGATGTCAATGACAACACTACACACAACATCCTTCGGAATCAACAGTCAACACAGCAGTCAACACAGCAGTCAACACAGCAGAAATATAACTCTCTTATGACTGCCAAATCAAATGGTGAGTAGAGCTAAAGATAGATTTCTGTCTGTCTATCCATCAACAACAACACAGCAGAAATATAACTCTGTTATAGCTGCCAAATCACATGGTTAGTAGAGAAAGAATTCAATCTGTCTATCCATCCCTGATGGTCCAGCCTCTCTTCTCTCTCTCTCATATCCCACCCCAGAGATCCAGACTTTATTGAGGTCACAACAGCTGGTGTCCCGAGTCAATTCAATAAGTTTAGGCCACATCTGTGAGTGGCTCTCATATAAACAACAGATTATTGATCTGTTTTCTGTTTGCCAAGGATTGTGATGTGCAGGGGGAGGAGTGGAGTCAAGGGGGAAGGAGTGGAGTCTGCATCATATTGGTATGTTGATAGATTCAAGCTGTAAAATCAATGATTATATAGACCATTGAACAAATGTTTGGCCCACATCCAATCTTTGCAATCTCTTTGAGTAATATTAGATTGACCAGGTTTATATAGATCAGTGAGTCAATGGTGAGACTGGCAATTTGTTTGCCTCTATTAGAAGACCATAGTTTTAATTTTTGCTCAATTCCAAAAGTATTTAGTCTGCAAAAAAGGGCAAAATTACAAACAGCAAAATAATGACGAAAAGTTTCACCCAAACTGTACAAAACAGGAATCAATCAAAAATAAATCTTATGCCAATTTGTATAAACCTTTAATCTGTTACAGAAACTTCTTATTTGCCAGAGGATGGACAGATTAAACAAAGTGTATCAAGCATGATATCTTTCCATAGATTTTATCTATTTTTTATCAACAATTTTCTACGTGGTTGTTTTCTTTTTCAATTCTTAATAGTTTAGGCTAATAGAAAATTATTATTTATTGCTGTCCTCTAAAATATAATCTACATAATAAAATTCAAAGTCTCTTTATTTAATTCAATTGTGTATGTATTTGTATGCAATCGGATTACAGCCACAGTTTTGATTCAATCGCAAAATGTTGGTAGATATTACCAGATGTGTGGTTAAGCTTTTGGTGAAAATCGGTTGACTGTAAGAAAAGTTATTTGCTTTTTAGTTTTTCTAGGTCTTACTATATTTCCTCTGTAAAATACACACCATTAAGGAAATTTGTGCATTTGTACGTAATGGGATTTCAGCCACAATTTTAACTCAATTGACTTGAAACTTTAGCAAAATGTTGGTGAATATTAGCAGATGTGTAGTTAAGCTTTTGGAGAAAATCGGTTGACTGTAAGAAAAGTTATTAGCCTTTTAGTTTACTAGGTTATATATGTTAAAAACATGAAATTAATCATGAACCATCTTCCGAAAATGTTTAATTTGCACGTTCAGTGAATGCACAGGTCTATTTACGTCTTAATTGTAAACAAAATCCAAAGGTTTGATATACAGGTTGGTCAAAAACTGTGGTTTTTAAAGCGGGTTTGGGGCATATTTGCACATAGTGGGGGGGAGAGAGAGAGAAGTCTACTGTTGGTATTAAAAAGTCAGCGTGTTCTTTTTTTTGTTCTTTGTGTATCCTTCCTGGGTAAAACTGGGTACTAAGCCACTAGTGTTGTATAAGATTCATATTGATTAAAAAAAAATCTGACATAGATGGGTTTTATTAAAATCACTTGATTGTAATTGTCAATTGATATTAAGAGCATTTTGATACTATTTGTATGACTTTATAATCTATGAAGATTTGCTGCCATTAAACTGAGGTACCTAAATCTAATTATTTAAAATAATTTCAGTTCAAACTTAGAAAAAAAGTGTCCCCATGCTTTGAGCACTTATTCTGTAACCATGATATGTATCTGTCAATAAACTTCTCTCATCTTATCTTATCTTTCTTTTATCTCCAGAAATCTTGGCTCATTCCTTGCTGGTGTTATCCCATGCTGAATGTTAATGTTCAGCTGCTAAAATTTCCCAGTGACCGACATCAATGCTGAGCTCTTATATAGAGGTCGTGAGATTGTCCTTACGGAGAGGTCGTGAGATTGTCCTTACAGAGAGGTCGTGAGATTGTCCTTACAGAGAGGTCGTGAGATTGTCCTTACAGAGAGGTCGTGAGATTGTTCTTACAGAGAGGTCGTGAGATTGTTCTTACAGAGAGGTCGTGAAATTGTCCTTACAGAGAGGTTGTGAGATTGTCCTTACAGAGAGGTCGTGAGATTGTCCTTACAGCGCTTATTTTGATTGCATTTTTCTTTTCCCCACATACATTAAAATAAATGGCATGTCTCATGTAAAATGTCCACTCGTATAAATGAGTGTTGTCAGAACAGCTGCATTGATGAGATAATTTTCAAGTTGACTTAAATACGATTTCTAAGTACAGGTGAATTCACTTATAACGAATTGCTTGGGAAACAAAGAAATGTTTGTCATAACTGAAGTTTGTTTTATAAAAACTCCAAAATCAGGGGAACTTGTTGAAATTGAACAGTTATTTTGCTCTTTCCTCCAATGTTTATCCTCTGATCTCTGCATGCATTTCCCTAGCTTGATAAAAACGGACTTATAAATCCATGTCTACATCTTTGCATCACAAGACTTGGAAACAGCTGTCGTGTTTCACGAAATAACGATCAAACTGATTAATTTTTCTTGGTTTTGTTCAACCATTTCTTTAATTCTTGTTCATTATAAGCGATTCCTTATAAATCATAGTTCGATATAAGAAATGTATTTTAATGGTAGAAAGAGGAATATAATAAGGTAGATTTTACTTTGTTCGTAATAGCTGATTATTTGTTAAACGATTTTGTTATAAGTGAATTCACCTGTACCACTAGCCAACTCAATTTTGACCAAACTTAAGGAAATAATTGTGTAATCTGAACACCACACCAAAACCTTTGTTCAGTCATGTCCCATTCATTTGACATGCACAAATGGAGACTTCGGTACAGTTTCATCTTTGATGATAGTTTTGACTGGGGTTTTGTGAAATTTGCATGATGTAGGTTCCTAACATATCACATTTGATCCCAGTGCTGCAAGTGATTTGACACATTTTCCCCATTAAAATAGCATAAACAAAATAAACTTTTCCTGGATTTTAGATGACAACAGCATGTCTAGTCAGAACAGCTACATGTCACATTTTGACCTTGGTTTCTAGTCAAGGTCATCTGTGCTCAAGAATTTTCTGTATGAGTTTGCTGGTGAGGTACTGGTTTTAGCAGGCCTGCTGTTGACTTCTGCATCAATGCTGATAGCTTTTGACAAACTGTTTCCAAAGTATGTGAAGGTTTTGTCCATTTTCAGAGATAACTGGTCCAGTGACACAGTGTTTTCTGGTACAAGCAAATGCAGTTTTTTCCTTCTCTCAAACGCCTTTACACCTGACGACCTGCTTCAATCAATGACATGACCTCTGTCTTTTTGGTAGAGATGGTGAGACCATAGTTGTCACATGGTGAGACCATAGTTGTCTCATGGTGAGACCATAGTTGTCACATGGTGAGACCATAGTTGTCACATGGTGAGACCATAGTTGTCACATAGTGAGACCATAGTTGTCTCATGCTGATGAGAAGGGATACATTTTCAACCTGCATCTTGCTCATCAGAATCCACTGCAAATCAGTAATTAAGATGTCCATCACCATTTCACGTGCCAAGTCCGCCTGGGGCAAGTTTAAGAGGCTACTGCCGATTCTGTCATCCAGCCAGATCTCACTTGCAACTAGAGGAAGACTCTACCCTACATGTGTAAGAAGCACAATGTTGCATGCCTCAGATACCTGGGCCTTGTCCTCAAGTGCCCTTAACCACCTACAGCGTAATGACAGAGCCATGATGCGCTGGATGTGCAATGTGAGGCCAGACGATGACATTGGCTCTGACTCAATTCTGTCATGTTTGGCATTGAGGATCTGACACTTATTATCAGAAGATCAAGGTTGCGTTAGTTTGGACATGTAGAGAGAAGTGAGGGGTCGATAGAAAGAGTGAGAAAGATGAAGATTGTATTAAATAAGGGCCCAGGTAGGCCGTAGAAAAACTGGGAGGAGTGTGTGTGGAATGATCAGGTGGCGACGGGCATGACTGCCATCAACCCCTGTGACCGCCTGGCTTGGCGTGGGAGATTGAGATATGCAAGCTGGCCCTACCCTCTGTAGAGGATTAATCGCTGCCAGTATCACAAAAAATATGGATATGATGATATGAAGATGATGATAAAGATGATGATAAAGATCACACTGGTGTCTGCTTCAAGTCTTAAAAATAAAGCTCCCTATTCTGTGTTCAAGCAATTCTGCTTGTTGAACGTCATTAATGACACAGGCTACATTTATATTTTTGACAAAGTTAATCTCTTAAAACTTTACTGACTCCAAGATGACAGACTTACATTTGTTCAACATTCTTCCTTTGTCTACAAGATATAACAATATCACTATAAGAGGGATGTATTAGCATTTTATGTGATTGTCACTGAGGAAAACATCCATGCGGGTTGAAAACTGCTCTTGAAAAACAAACTTGTCCAATCCATGTTCAGTGCAGTGTGAATTACTGCCCCTAATAATGAGGTAGATAACTCCCTATCTTAGTTTGAAATCAATATGACTTTAGCAACAGGGGGAAACTGTGTAGTGTCAAGGGCACAGCTGTCCCCCACAGGGGTATCATGGTATAAATAAACTGTTAAATATGGCTTCATTGAGCTTGTATACATACCTCGACAGAAGGCAAACAAACAAACAAACAAAGAGATTTCACCCCTTGTAACAATCTTAATCTACAATATTTGTGAAGTGTATTGTTAAGTCCTTACCCTGGCTGACTTGTGATAGCCTTGTCAAGAATATATTGATATTGGTTAGGATAAGGTATATCAAAAAATGGTAACTTGTAATTGCTGTGAAAACTTACGGTTAGTATAGATTATTTCACCCCTAGATTGTATTTCTCTATATAATTCAATGTGATCAATCGTGCAGTTATATTGCCATAATGCACGGGAACCATGATGCTTT
>JAUUEB010500662.1:0-10342 GCA_032362205.1 Clione limacina
TAGCCAGGGGGACATTGGGGAATGCCCCCCCCCTTCAAAATCGCACCTGATCTTAACAATGACAGTTCTCCTGAATTGTTCAAGAAGATCAAGTTGGCATCTTCCGAATTGTAAGCAGACGATAGAGGAAGAACAATGTTTAGTAGTGTACCTCTAAGAAGCAGGTTATACAAACAAACAAAGGAAATTGAGTGTCCACGCTGACACCACCCCTCCTTGCTCCGTGACGAAAGCTGTGAAAAACGTAATGACAATTGGGATCCCATGACTATTACCTGAGGTGTGATCACCTATTTAGATGCTGTGGTCAGTTTATCTGCTGACCGTACATACCTACCAAACATGACAATTTCCCAATCATCATATCTTCTGTCATCTCCGTACAAATGGTTCCCCAGCTCAAAGTTTACGTAACCGTTTTAGCTACGTACACACAGCATCTTTTCTCCTCTACGGGACCGTAGCCTTTAATTTGAGGTCATTGGAGCGGCTACTGATCCGTTCATTGTAGTATCTACAAGTCATGTGTCTTGTCAGCTGTGAATAGTTACAGTACGAGGGTTAAGTCTTACCTAAATAACGCATCCGTGTAATTATAAATATATACATCGGGTATTCCTTGAGTTGTTGGCATGTGTTGCTTTGGGAAACAGTGATAGTTGTGAGGTTGCGAGGGTGTAGTAAAGTCTTTGACTTTCATGTATCCACAATTTGGAACTTAGAAAATATTTGTCAAATTGACAATGTGGCACAAACACGGATTGGAAGTATTCGGGCAAAAGTAACGGGAATATTACTCCGCGATTCTCAGCCGCTACTCTACTCGGAGGTACTCAGCCCGCTACTTTACTCAGTATTTACTCAAGAAAGACACTTCTCTACTAAAAAAAAGTAGCGGGATACTGAGAATTTCGTTTGAAAACTAAAACAAATATTCGGATAGAACAAACCCTCCTTTGAAATATATTCTATCATGAGAAAACTATTGTAAATGCATTGTAAGTAATGTTATCCATGAGCCGCTGTTGATCCTAAAACTTATTTGTTTCAAGGCAGTATACTAGGGTCCTGTATTACGCTTGTCTTAAGTGGTTTGTGCTCAGACTGATCGGCCTGGTGTCAGTAAACGTTCACTGGATAGCAAATCAGTCTATTAATATGTCAGAACCATGAATTATTTGAAGTTGTCTTTGATACGAATGCTACTTATCTTATGTATTGGCATCACGTAAAATATTTAAGTAGCATTGTTGTCTATGTAACCTTAAATATGGAAATAGATACGTTTTAAACCTTACAACAAGTTTTTGTCTTGCATTCGACTGAAGGCTAATTTCCCCCACTGGTCTGTCTGTGAGAGTGCAACGAAATAAAAACTCTAATCACGTACACGTCTGGAAACTCAATACAGAAATACGTAAGACAGGCGACAAATAATTAGATCGATTTATAGACATAGAATTTTATCGATACTGACAGGTATCGCCTCACCTCGGCCTCGAAATATAAACCATTAAACGTTACTGTCTTTTTGTATCGACTTAATGATTTAACAGACATCGAATTCGGACTCGTCAGAGACCCGAGACTAATTAAATCGTGAACAAGTATTCTCAAGACGGATACAAGAAGAACTCTTAGAATCTGAAATGAATGTCGAGGTCTTTTATTTGTTTTTTACAATACGTTCAACCACATGATTTCTTCTTTACTTGTCCTAGAATGTCTGGCGTGCTGCTTTTTTCATGGATAACGAGAAACTTTATTTTTATGTATGTTGATTTGATATAACTAATATAGATGGTATAATGTTAAATAGGCGTAGTTTACTTGTTGGGCCCTCCACGACTAATTGTTTTGCTGTAAAAGTGCCGAAATACATCAATACATCCTTCTCGCCTTTACTGAGTATAGTTGGTTTTCCACTGTTAACAAATTGCACTCAGTGACTCTCCGAATGTCACATCGCCAAGCAGGGTTCGCACTCATGACCTCTCGAAATTGATTCGATACCGTTACCAATAGGCCAAAAACAAAACACGATCATCTTTGTATGTGTTTTCTTGTGTTTGTGAGTTTGTTTTTCGTTTTGGTACTCTTCCATCTGCGTGTGTATTTGTGAGTTCATCTGTTGTCTACATTTTTGAAAAGATCAGCCAAAAATGCTTCTTTTATGAACAAAAGAATATAACACAAAGGGACATAACCAATTAAAATGTGTGTATGAATAGAGCATCCATCACCGATAGACAAGGTGAGTTATCTCCCCTCATTATTGAAGTACAAACGTTTAGTGTAGTAGTGACAACTTGATTGTACTTAGGTCCTTTAAATAATGGCTAAATCCTTAGTAAACTTTTGTTCCTTAAACACTTCAGCTATCGCCATCATAGAATGCTACAGACGAAACAGTGTTTGTCTTTTTGAGGTATCTTGTTTTAGGCTGACATGACCTTTTTTTCTTATATTTTATTTTTTTAATTTCTTTTGTTCTTCTTTTTTTCTGTTTTCTTTATATATTCTGTGTTATTCTGATATAACCGTTTGTCCTTTTTTCTTTTACTTCTTTTGTTCTTATTTCTTTCTCGACATAATATTATACGATTGTTGTTATTTTGTTAGTGTTCAGATCAGACATGTCTTCACAATTTTACTTGAGTAATTAGATAACTAACTTGAATAGGAATCTTTCTTTATGTTCTCCTTCTTTTTTTTCGTTTTTATTTATTTCTTTTTTATACATGTTTCATTAATTTCCCGTTCACATTTCAGCATTTTAAATTGATGTAGACTAGACTTGTTTTGACAGCAAACATTTTTAAAAGTTTTTTCTTAATTATATTTTCTTAGTCATTTCTATTCCATTCAAATTAGATTATAATTGTTTTCCTCATGCTTGCACAGTTACCATCATCGCTTCTATTATTGTCTTCATCGGTTTTATTTTTTTTAATCCTCACTGATTATCTCTCCCTTATCTATCAGTATTTGATTACCTCCCTTTCCCCTTATCACCTTTCACCAAGACATCGGCCGTTTCTGTCGCTGCTGCCACCCCATTCTGTCATCGCCTATGTACTCAATACAAGGAGTGCTCCCCACCGGGTATCCCCTATTCTCCCTATTCTACTCTATTCTCTCTACCTATGTTTAATCCCTCTACACGTTGATGACAGAGCGGACAGTAGCAGTCAACAAGGGCTGACAACTCATGCGACAAATAGAGGATAATCGTAGCAGACGTAACAACCGAAGTCGTCTTTTTGTTAAAACGTGTAGACCAGGATTATGGCTTTCTGTTGCTGGACATTGACTTAAGGATGCGTTGCTGCACCAAATAGCCTCACTTGTACTTGTACACCCGAAGTGGACATCGACATAGCTGTGTGTGTGCTTGATGAAATAGCGAGAATACATTCTTTGGAAAATAGTGTGCATATTTTTGTGGTACCATATCTGATGGTTTTTAATTCGGTTTAGTCGAGTGAATTTAATTTTAAGTTTTGGATTTTCTGTGAAGTTAATTTTGACATTGAGACAATTGTGTATGGTAGACAAAAAGTGTAAAATATGATTTTTTTAAATGCGAACAAGTTTTCTATTCTTGGTTTGAAATTAACATTGACTCCTGTCAAAATCATAATAATTAATATTGATTCGATTCCTCATAAGATTAGGCAATATCTGCATTGGTGCCATGGTGTTTTAACTGTAGTTTATTAATATGTATGTTATAATTCTTTTGCGAATTCAATGTGACGGGGGCGGGGGTGATAACGATGTAATTCATTCCCAATATCCTTCTTCCTCCCCTTATATATTTCTGTTTATAAGATACTGTTCCCATCTCTGTCTTTCCCAATCTTCCTTTCTCAATCTTCCTTTCTCGATCTTCCTTTCCCAATCTTCCTTTCCCAATCTTCCTTTCTCGATCTTCCTTCCCGTTTCAATATCCCTTCAATTGTCGCACACTCACCTTCACCTTCACCTTTATCAACATTGTTTGTAATATAAATAATAAACATAACAACTAAATATATTTATATACATAAAGCTCATACATATCATAAATGTTAGACATACATTTAACACAAAAGTAAACATATTCACATGTCCGATGTTCCCATTATATCAGCAATTATATGTCTTATATGTCTGACTAGATTAGCCAATACATTTTATATTTCAAGCAAAGACTGCTTAATGCTTAATGCCTTTACCGACATTATTTGCCAGTCGTCAAATTGACATTTTTAGAAAAGATATAAAGCGGACATTAGCTGTATGTCCCCCGGGTAATCGTGGAGCAGACAGTCAATCTCCGTGGAATTTGGCCATAGCTCTATTTTACATTTTCATTATTCTGAAGAGTTTTTATCAAAACTCGTGCTTATATTTTACATCACGACACATGATCAACGAAGGTCGTTAGATATAAGATAAACTTTACGTGTAAATTTGTTTTTTCTTAAAAGCTCTATTATAATCCGGTCCCGTGTACGCAAGCGCGTATCAAAGATTTTGAAAGGGGGTACATATTTGGTCCATGCCAGAGCAATGGCCGCAAAGCGGTCGAAAATGAGTTAAAAATGGCGCAGAGTAAGAGCATTTTGGACTCAAATGGGGGGGGGGGGCAATCTACCAAGTCCCAAAAATTCCTCCAAAATATGTTCGCACTTACTGTTTAAATCTTACACTATTCATATCAATTATCACAAAGTTAAATAGTTAATTTTCTGTATAATGGATATTTGTGGGTTGATAAACTTATATTATTAAATGTATTTATTGCGTTATTGTAGGGGAGAACATATTTAATATATATATATATAAAGTCCTGTCAACTATGTTAATGACGAGCGTGAGAGCGTCCTACAAGTGTGTGTACATATGTACACTAATAGACTCACACGGTTCATGTATGTTGACATATGGTTCATGTATGTTGACATATGTCTTGTGCACAAAGTCTTGCACCGACATACATTCTGTATACAATGAAGTCTTTTAAAGTTTAAAAATGAGAAAAATTGAACAGCTTTAGACAAATATGACAAATGGGGTTTGTTAACAATGAATACTGGGTGTAAGGTAAATAGAGTTGAGGTTGTGCGCCATTTCTGTGTACACATGTTGCATACAAGTTTACCTTGTGTTTACTCCCGTCATTTATTTACCCCATTTTTATGTGAACTTGATTCAGTCTGTGGGAATGTGACAGAAATGTGAATAACTTTATGTTCTGCGTGTGTATAGTGGGGTATAGTATATGGGAAATTTAGAATTTAAAAAGTTCGAGAATTTATGTTCGGTAGAAAGATTACGAGACAAGTTATGAGTACGATAAAAAGGGAGGATTTGGGGTATTGACCTTTAAGAGAAAGGGGTTGATTTTAAGAAAATAAGATAGTAGTCATACAGGGAGAAGAAAGAGATAAAGAGAAAGTATATGATAACACGACGAGAGAGAAGTGAGGAAAAAGAGACAGAGATGAAATACAGAAGGGGGGGGGGCTTATTGTCAAGACTTTGATTAACATTCAAAAAAAAGTTACATATCTACAAGGCAATCACAGAGTACATGAATAATAGCAAAGACCAGATCAAAATCCTAAGTAACATACGATATGCTACAACTAAACAGATAAATATAAGCGATATACATAATATTTTGATTTGAAACGATTACTCTTAAAAGAGACGAGGACTATTTTAAAAAAGTCACAAAAAAAGAAAATGGAACAAGATTCAATTCAGTTGAAAAGGATTTTTGCCACAAAATTCTAAAACGTTAAGTGGTAAAAGAAGTCGGTTGACAACGAGACTGATATGTTAATTGTCCCTGAGATTAGACAAATAGAACTGTATTTAACATCTATGTTTGTACTGTGTTCAGATTGGGGTCACAGCGGTCGTTCTCTGTACCCCCGTCATGTACCAATCATACTCTTGACACAAACTCTTTTGGTTAGATCTCTTGTGAGCAATGGCAATAAGTATTTCTATTGGTTTCTCTTTGTCTCATTCTTTTCGTATCTCTTCCTTTCTCTCTCTCTCTCTCTCTCTTTTTTTTCATTTTTTCTTTCTCTCTATTTCTCACTCTTTATTTCTCCCCCTTGTGTTACTCACTTTTAAACTTGTTCTATTTTCACATTCCCTTTTCTCTTAACTTTTAATTCAAACTTTATTTTTTCCTTTCAAATCTGACTTATTTGTACAACCGCCATCGCCGTTTAAACTGCGAGCGTGTAAAAGATAAACATAAGGAAATTCAACCATTCTGTACTTATGGGCAAAAAACTAGATTACAAAAATGGTCATTTTAGGCAGGCGCGTTTCTAAAGTGGGGATATTTTTAAAAGATAGGTTTAAATGGTACAAATCTAAAGCATATTGTATATATTTTCCTACAAATTGGGGTAGACATTGCCCCATTCCCCTTAATACATGCTTGATGTTAGGATTGAAGTGTGCTTCTTCCCTGTCAAACTTTAACTTGACTGCATACAAATCTTCTTATGTACTATGGTCCGTTATAGAAATGTGGCTGGATGTATTTGAATAGTTACTTGATTCCTTCTCTTATGTTAAATTGAAATGACAGAGTCTATTGACAGAGTCTATTTAACGAGATACAACCAGTACAAATAGACAGAGTCTATTGTGTAAATAGACTTTATGCACGCCGAATAAATGATTATAACTGGTTTGTTAGCTACAGCCGCTGTTGCCTCGAATATTGCAGGTGGTGTTTTCAATGTTACATGCACTGATTTTTTGAACATTTTGATAATTTTTAGCTATTTTTTTTATTAAGAGGAATACATTTATTTTGTAATGACTTGTTATTGTGATGATTGCTTTCTAAATAAGTTGTCAAGTCATGGTTAATGTAAAGTACAATTATGTCGAGCGTCGTTTTTTATATATATTTTTTTTAATTATGATAACAATTGTGTGTTATATGTATATATATATAACACACAATTGTTATCATAATTTAAAAAAAAATAATATAATTAATACAAAAAGATCTAAAATTAAGACAGTCACACACACGTATATTATTCATTCATACAAAGAATGAAAGAAAGTTAAAACGAGAGTGAGAAAGAAGAGCACAGAGAGGAAGAAATATACCATAAATAAGTTTGAAGAGGTAACTACATTACTACATACCTCTTTTGAAGTGTTATAAGTACACCCATGGCACCAATGCAGATCTCCGATTAGATGGTTTATAAATCTATAAATACATGTTTGGCCTTTGTTTATTTAGTCATTATAAAATACATATCTTCAGACATCTTTACAATAATATTATTTATAGGTTACACAAGAAGAAACCGGAAGTTTATTTTTTTTTTCATTAAACACACTACTCGTTGTCTATCCCATGGATAGAACTGGGTCTCACATATTTATTTTGCTGAGTTCGTCATAAATTCCAGGCTTATTTTAAAGAATGAGAAAATAATAATTTGATTTGTAATTTCAACGATATATTTTCTTTGTACTATAGTTTCTGAACATTGATGTTTGTGATTTACGTGTGAGCCTTACCGATAGGATTTATAAAATTTGACTTTAGTTTGAGTTAATCGAACCTCACACATCAAATATGGATGACCATAATCATAATAGTAGTGGTGATAGTCCTTTGGATATGGACCCCGTATTACGGGAAAACTTCTTGAATTTGATAGCACAACATGAACAGGTAACAACACAGAGTTAGGTTATTTCTTTTTAAATTTAATTTTTAGTTTTACAGTATTTTGAAAAGCGTCGTTATTTAAAAGTTATAAAAGTACATTTTCAATTCTCTCTGTTGCAATTAAATGTTCAATTATATCATGTCTGATACCATATTATTTTGCTTCCGTGCTGTACGACACTATTGTCTTTTAAGACGTTGTCAAGATATGGTTTATCTATTTCCGATAAAGGAATGTGAAGGGTGTGCACTATATCAATTATATCTCTTACTTCAATGGACATGATAGGTCAGGAGACGGCGTTTATCTTATACAAATATATTGTGATATTCTTACTGATATGGAACATAAATCTGTCTCGTTTGTTTTTATAAACGTGTTTGTCATATTTTTATGTCCGTTACTTGATTGATTTATTGAGAGAGAGAGAGAGAGAGAGAGAGAGAGAGAGAGAGAGAGAGAGAGAGAGAGAGAGAGAGAGAGAGAGAGAGAGAGAAACAATAAATAAAGAGTGCACATACTACACACTCCCAAACAAGCTGTACTGGGTACACAAATATCTATGAAGATATACTAGTAAATTCCAGTGTTTATTTTGGTGCCCTTTTTTTCACGATAAAATTGAAATGTAAACATTGAGTTGCAGGGACACTTGATCCACGGTCTACGGTCTACGGTCTAGGTAAACTTAAGGAGATAGTTATGGCGAAAGGAGATAAGAATTATATGTTCAATGTGTGGGTAAATGTTATTTTAAACGTCTATTGGACGTGGATAAAGTTTAATGCCATTTATTTTTATTCTCAGATGTGCTTAATTGTTAAGCCCACCATTCTTCATTCTACAGGGTGTTTCAGAATGTATATTGTGTGTTTCAATAATTCAATCCAAATATGATATGTCGTAATATAAGGTCATACGTACTCAATGGTTGATGTTTTGTTTTGATTTTTTTCTCCCTATTCCCTCTCTTATTTCCATCCATAACATTTTATATCTATCTAATCCCCTTTTCTATATTTATTTCTCCCATATCCCTTATTATTATTAGTAGGTTAACAACGGCTAAACCAAAACGCCTAAACCGAAACTATCTCTATATATCTAGATTTCGGTTGAAGCTTTGTTTACATAAAATATTATATTCATTCCATATTTTCCATACATTGCTCAATCGCTCTGTGAACAAAAATAAACAAGACATTTCGCTCCTTCCATCGTACACTTCTCCCACCCCCACATAAAGTACATACTTGAGAGTGACGCTAATATTAATATGTTAGTGTTCCACGCGACATCTTCGTAAGAGCTTCTCAAAAAACTTTAAAGAAAATCCAAGGCCATCTCAAAAACAGTCTGTTGTCAAACACAGATGCTTGTAATTGAAATGCAGTAATAGGCATGTTACCATTTTAGGTTCTGTGTTGTCATTATTAGCTTTGCGTAAACCCATTCACATATTTTTGAATGTTTAAAACGTGATGTGTATTTTAAAACAGCTTAATAGTAATACGTTTTGATTTTCTGAGTTTGAAATATTTTCTTCACGTTTAATTATTTAAAAGCTGAACGCGAATGGGTGCAGGCAATTCGGTGAATCTAGTCGTTCAAATCGCTCTTATGTTACTTTTTATGTTTTAAGTTGAATACTAATATTCATTAGAGTAAAAAATTCATGTCTTCAATTTAATTAAACATGTTTTCTTCTGTGTTTCTCAGGTCCGAACTCTTTTTGTCAGTGGTCTTCCCATGGATGCAAAGGCTAGAGAACTCTACCTTCTTTTCAGAGCATATAAGGTAAATATAACATTTTAAACGATAGTTGTTCTTATATACACATCAAATTTAGTTTAAGTGATACTAAAGGCTGTATTCGTGCATAGACACATTGGAAGTTACCCGGGGCTCAACAAACTTAAGGTCCACATTTTGATACAAGGTTTGCCCGGGGGTTGTAATTCTGCCAAGAGTTAAATTGTTATTCTAGACGTGTTTCCTGGTGACTGTCGTTAAGGCGTTAATCTTCAGTCCCGTGCTAAGACTAGTGGACCCAGTCAGTTTACTATTCATTGATGGAAAGACATCGCCAAATGCCAGTTACAGTGAAAAAAGTTGACTTTGAGCGTCAAAGAAATAAGAAGAATGTATCTAAGTAGATTCGATCATTTACTGTGATACCAAGATAAGATCTAAAAATGAATCGGTGGAACATTATCGAATTTATTATTATTGCACTTTAACAATCAACCACTAATAGAAATATTAAAGCCAATGCATAAACTTCAGCATATGTATGATAATAAACATTTTTTCTGTAAAAATTTGAATTAATTTGATTTAAGTTCACAGATTACGTTATATGAAATAAAGTAAAACTTCTTAAAAAAAAGAGCTCAACAGATTGTGAATTTCAGGAAGTTGACAAACAGCAACAGCGGCAGCTCTTGCTTATATTTAATTCATACGAAATTGTAAATGTGTTTCATTTTTTGAATAATGAAATCCGTGAAATTTAAGGTGCTGCTTTTTTACAGAATCCTTCCACAGAACCTTACATTCCAAAAATATTTTTTCCCCGTGTACGAAGATTTTCTCAATCCAAAATCCCCGTGTTCACATTTCAA